>JAULKM010152020.1:0-17178 GCA_032355605.1 Rubia tinctorum | reverse complement strand
GTGCACCATTTTTTTCCTTTTGTTATCGGTGTATTTGGGTCCATTGTTCCTCCCTACGATGGACTTTAGAAGCAGCAACTGTAGCATTTCTTTCTGGACCTATAAAATATCTGCTTTAAATGTATCGATGTGCCTTTCATCCTATGATGTTCTATACTTTGTGATTGATTTATTGATTAGTATGATAGAGAGTTCTAGGCTGAAGTAGATCACAGGTAGGGGTGCTTATCCGATGAGTTCTCGTGTGTCTCTTCGGTTCGAATGTTGTATGTGATTACAATGTTGTGTTGTTCCTCGCTGCGATGGACTTTAGAAGCAGCAACTGCAGTTTTTCTTTGTGGGACTATAAAATATCTGCTTTGCATGTATCAATGTGCCTTTCATCCTATGATGTTCTATACTTTGTAATTGATTTACTGATTAGTGTGATGGAGAGTTCTAAGCTGAAGTAGATCACAGGTAGGGGTGCTTATCTGATGAGTTCTCATGTGTGTCTCTTGAGTTCGAATGTTGTATGTGATTACAATGTTGTGTATGATTATTCTTTGATGGTTCATGTTACCATTTCTTCCCCTGTCTGTGCCATCGTCACACAAGGATCCTGCTAATATTATGTGCATTATTCGAATTTTATTTTATGGGAAGCCAGTTGCTTATTATTTATCAAGTTCTTAATCAATAATATGACTACGGAAGTCTGGTTGACCACTGGCTTTTTTTGGCCAAATTCTATGGACTTTTATGCCTCACAAACCAAATCATCATATTCGAATTCATTGTTACTGGACTTCGTTGCTCTGGCTCCAAAATCTGCGCTGCCTTTCTTCCGGGAAGGCTTTTTGTCCTCTGTTTTTCACGCTTGTCGTTTACAGTTTGGCCTACATCTTCCTTATCAAATTCTCCTATTTTCAAAGAAGCCACCTCAGAGTTTAATGTAGGCACCTCCTTGAGTTCAAAAGAATTAGCTGAGCTCTTTCTTGCAGATTGCATTTGTCGTGACTTCTCCTCCTTGGTGAATGGTGAGTCCTCCACATTACTTTTTCTGTGATTGTAGTTCCTCATTTGCGACCGGATTGTTTTACTCGCTGCAGGTGATGGTTTGCCATTCTCCTTTCTCAGGTCAGAAAAATTGGGAACTGATTCTGCAAGAAGATTATCAGCTAGCATTTTACGGCCGCCTGAAATATTATTACCGAAGGGAACAGATTTAATAGGTGCTGCTGATGTATGGGCTGTGGAACTCTTTACGGGAACATGTTTCTTTATCTGAGCAATCTTAGCCGATCCATCAATGATGGGGATGTCCCATTCAAAGGCCTATCTTGACCAAAATATTTATGCCCTGAAAATACTTATGATGATGGTGAAGAAGGTGTTGAGTAGTTAGCTAGGAATAGGTTAGTTTTCACTTTACCGCGATTTTCTTGATATTTGCTTGGGAGTTTTCGGTTTCATCATAGAGCAGCAGAATATTTTCAGGTTGAAAATAATGGAGAAATATCCAAGTTTCCATGGGGTGATTGAGAAGCCACAGAGTCCTCGGGCTGGGGCGGTGATGGAGAAGCAGAAGAGGTTTATTGGAATAATGGAGAAGCAGAAGAGTTTCAGGATAGTCATGGAAAGGCAGATGAGCTTTGGTGATGGTGGTAGTAGTGAGAAGAAAAGGGGAAAAGATTCACCCGGGAAAAGGGAGGATATCCCTGCTTCATCTTCCTGCTAGAACCAGGAGTTTGAGTCAGCTTAGGGACATTATGCAGAAATGTGAACCCAATGTTATAAAGGCCAGAGGATTACAAAGATAAAAATCTCAGCAATGTGTTACCTCTCGAGTTTGTCAAAATTTGCAATCCCACCAAGCAGGACTATCAGGAGACAATACATTGCATCAACTGCCAATTTGGGTTTTTAAAAAGATGTCTGGCTGACGTTAATAGACTTCCAATTCTCGAGGCTCGTCTCAACCTAAGTCGGACTGAAGTGTATAAATATAAATTCCAAGTTCAAGAGATAGTAAATATCCATAAGATGGTTGTGAGTGAGATTGAGAGGTTGGAAAAAGCTCTTGCCTAGAAAGGTACATCTACCGAAGAAGATCCCTCAGTGAACGAGTCAATCCTTGTCGAGAATACTTGACTGTCAGAGAAATTTAAGTCCTCTGTGTTGAAAATGAAAGAATTGGAGAAGAAGGTTAATCTCCTTGATGTCAGCCTTCGAGCTCACCACGGGGTCGTCGGCCCAAAATTTATAGATAATCAACTTTTACCTAGATATTTACTTACCATCATTGGCTTGTTAATCACCAAGTGGACACTTGAGGGGCTGATATGGAGAAGGCAACCTCCACCGCCATCTTGGAATGGATTCAAGAGTTGAGAATACGTGATCCTCCCCCTTCGAGTCGTCAAAGATCCCCAGCTTCAAAGAAACTAGGATCTAATAAAGGAAATAAGGATTGTGGATCTTCGAGTAATAAGAGCGAACAAGCTTCCCAAAAATGAGCTACAGACGAGGATAACCCTTCTAAGCTTTCTCACCAAAAGCTGAAGTTAAAACTCATCTGAGTACCTTGAGGAGGAGCAGATAAAAGAACTTAAACGTGCTGCTGGATCAAGATGGAAGAACTCAAAAAATCTTGAAGTTTGGTTGGGAAACTTAAGCAAATGGTTATAGATATAGGTCTTATTCGATGTATCGAATGTATCAATGTTGTAAGATTTGTGAATACTTATCATAACTTATGTTGTTTATCAGCTGTAATCGTTCATTATCTAGCCCATCGATCCTAGTAATAAATAGAATCAAATAGATTAATTCGTCTATTAGCAAAAACATTAGACGGATGCACTGTAAAAATTGGAGTAGAATTTAGTAGCTTATCAGCTTTCTCCATCGTTCATTTCATTCACCAAACGAGGGTAATGCTGCATAACGAGTGCCGCTTATCAGCATTTCACTCGATCATCGGCCTTACAAGCCAGAATTACTACAAAGGGTTCAACTTATCAGCATCTTACCCATGTCATCAAGAGTGTCGCTTATTATCATTTCACTCAATCATCAGCCTCAAGAGTTGGAATTATTGCAAAGGGTTCAGCTTATCAGTATGTTACCCATGTCCTCGAAGGATTCAGCTTATCAGCATGTTACCCTGTCTCCGAGAATTTTACTTATCAATGTATCGCTCTTATTTTCAAAGCTGGTAATACTTTTTCAGATTGGTGATGTTTCATCTTTTGGGCACCCTTGCCCTTTTCATAGATTCAAGGACATAACTACCTCCCGGATATGCTTCCACCACCTTGTCAAGCCCTTCCTAGTTGGCAGCTAACTTTCCTTCAGGCTTACGGCGGCTCTTCTCAATTTTCCTCATCACCGGATCTCCCAGATTGAACACCATCTTTTTAACTCTTCTATCATAGTAACGCTTGACCCTTTCTTTTACCCTAACTTCGTGTAGGGATTCCAAATATCGTTTTTCCTCCACCATATCGAGGTCTAAACATAGATTCTTCCATTAACCATCTTCTCTGAGGCTGTCATCAACCTCGGACTTGGAAGTCCAATTTCTGTTGGGATCACTGCTTCCAAGCCATACACCAAGTTATAGGGTATTTCACCAGTTGAAGAAAATTTAGTTGTCCAGTACGCCCACCAAACATTAGGTATTTCACATATCATATTCCCTTCAGCCCCCTTGAGCCTAGCTCTGATACCATTCACTATAGCCCGGTTGGTTACCTTTACCTGACTATTAGCCCGTGGGTGGTAAACTGCCGTTACTTATTTGTTGAATTTTGCGTTCCTCACACTATTTTTTAAACGGATCTTGGGAAAAATGCATCCCATTATGTGTGACTACTATCCTCGGGATCCCAAAGCAGAAAACAATGTTCTTCCAACAAAATGCAATGACTGTTTTCCTTTTATATTTGTCAAAAGCTCAGCTTTGACCCACTTAGTGAAATAATCAACGGCCACAATAAGATATTTGAACTTCCCGGGGGTTCGGGAAAGGTCCCTCATTTGTTGAATGGCCATGAATTATGAATGCTCGTCATCTTTTCATGGGGAATGTGAATCAGAGGGGCATTCCTCTGACATTGGTGGAAGGCTTGTATGTATTTGTTTGCATCATCAAATATCCTTGGCCAATAGTATCATGCTCGAATGAGCCTCATTGCCACTGATTGAGCCCCCTGGTGGCTACCACATATGCCTTCATGAACCTTTCTTATCAGATAATCAGCCTCGTAAAGGATGACACATCGAAGCAAATGCTGCAGATGTCCCCTTCGGTATAAGATTCCATCTTGCAGCACATATCTCGGGGCCTTTAGCCTTGTCTTCCTGGATTCAGTCTCATTTCCTGAAATAGATCCTTCTCAAAGGTAGCCTAATATGTCAGTCATCCAGTTTTCTCCTCCTCGATAACCATCACCACTGGTTCCTCGAAACTTCTTCTGCTCAGGGTTTCCATAAGCAGCTATTTTGAGACAGAGTTCCCAAATATGAGGAGGCAAGCTTACTCAGAGCATTTGCTTTATGATTTTTTCCCTCGACACTTGTGTTTTACAATCTCTGAGTACTTTTGTAAATTTTGTTCCCTGACCACAGACTCTTCATTCATATGCTGAACCAATATTTGAGAATTACTATAAATTTCCAGGTCCTCCACCTTCAACACTTTATCCAATCACAGACCAATTATCAGAGCTTTATACTCAACTTCATTATTCGTGGCCTTAAACACAAAGTACAATGCATACGGGTAATCCCTACCATCGGGACAAGTGAGTAGGACTTCAGCTCCGCTTCCTCCCTAATGCAAGGAACCGTCTACATACAACTTCCATACTTCTTTTCTTTCAATAGAATCCTCTCGAGTCTCACCTTCGAGTTTGATTGGTTCCAAAGTTTCCACTATGAAATCTGCCAGCGCTTGACCCTTGATGGTAGTTCTTGGTTGATATTGAATATCATGTTCTTCTAACTCCACTGCCCATTTCATCAACCTACCCGAAATCTCTTGTCTTAACAAGATCTGCCTGATTGGGTAGTTGGTAAGAAATACTATCATATGCTCTTAGACGTAAGGATGCAACCTTCGCTCTGCATGCACTAAAATCAGAATCAATCTTTCGACAGTTGTATACCTCGTCCCCGGCCCTTGTAAGGCTCGACTCACAAAGCAAATGAGATGCTGCTGCCCTTTTTTCTCCGTTACCAGTACTGCACTGATTTCCAAGGGCGAGGAATAAATGTACAAGATCAACGTCTCACCCTTTTCAGGATTCATAAGGGTGGGTAGTACCCGCAAATGCTCCTTTAACTACTTGAATGCTTACTCACACTTCTCTGTCCACTCGAACCATATCGTCGACATAAATCTCCACATTATTTCTAATCTTCTCTTTAAATAGCTTATCTACCAATTGTTGATAAATAGCCCCAACATTCTTAAGCTCAAACGGCATCTTCTTATAACAATAAGTGCCTATATCAGTGATAAATGACGTATTCTCCTTGTCTTTCTCCGCCATCAATATCTGATGATATCCTTTATGTGCATAAAAAAAGGCCAAAACCTGGTATCCCGCGATAGCTTCTACCAAATTATCAATCAGCGGGAAGGGATAACTATCCTTGGGGAAACATCTATTCAAATCAGTAAAGTTTATGCACATTCTCCAAGCCCCACCTTGATTTGGCACCATGACGTGATTGGCCAACCGCTCCGGGTAAAACAGCTCCTCCATGACTTTGGCCCTTAACAATTTCTCAACTTCTTCCTTAATAGCTCTGGCCCTCTCGGGAGCGAAGACCCTCATATTCTACTTAACTGGCTTAATAGACGAATCTATGATCAGTTCGTGCACTGTTAGGTTCGAGGGCACTCCCGTGAGGTCGGAAGTATCCCATGAAAAGACATTGTTATGCTCTTCCAATAACTTACTTAGTTCTTCTATTATTTCCTCTGGCATCAACCTTCCTACGGCCACTGTCCCAAGATCTCGAATGGGCCTTTGCATTTTATCTACCAGGCTAACTTCCCCATGCACTGAAGCCATATTTCTCCATTTCCTTGCTTCTCTTACCGTTATGAGATTACAACTTCTGGCTACAGTATGGTCTCCTCGAATAGAGGCTACTTCCTTATCGGTTAGAAATTTCTTCATCAGGTGATAGGGCAAACAAACCGCCTGGGCTTGGCACATCCATGGCCTTCCAAGAATCACATTATAGGGCGAGTGGGCGTCAATGACTGCAAAATTTCAATCTATCATTACTCATCTATCTCTATCAGATACTCGAACCGACAAAGTTATCTCCCCAAAGGAAATATGAGGTTCCCAGTAAAACCGGATAAGGGTGAGGTTGACTTCTTCAAATTAGCTAGTCATATGTCTAGCTGATCAAAACAATCGACAAGCATTATTTCCACTCCACTTCCATCATCAATGAAAACTTAGATTTTATTTCAAACAAATTTTCATCAATATTCTTGAATTTAAGAGTTGATTTAATTTTAATAAACAATTAAAATCATTTTTATTTCCATGATTTATTTTTAGTACTGAATGCTAACAACTATTTGTCATTTTTCAATACATTATTCAAAAATAATATTTGAACTATTTGTATTACTTAAATTATACACTAAACTTTTACAGTTAATTAACATATTAATAAAATTATACATAGTATTTTTTTATCTGTTATCTTATACTCCCTTTGTTTCACTGTTTGGCAAGCTTTCCATTTTCATATGTTTTTTCTAAATTTGTTACATTTCCTTTTGTACCAAAAAGTGATTGCAGCCACTCATTCAACATTTTCTTTTCACTCAATTCTCTCAACTTGCAAAAAAAAACATAATTCTATGGGGACAAAAATAGTAAAATGGAGGGAGTACCTATCTGTATAACTAAGATAATTTATGCTATTTAATTTTAAAATACACATAATTTATAACTTTAATTTAATAATTATTGATTCATTATAAACATATATTTTATATTTATAAAAAAATTAATAGTCTTCTATATAAAATACATGTGTATTATATTTTTAATATCAAATAATTAATTATGAAATATCAACAAAGATTGAGTTAATTTTTTAAAAAATTAAAACTGAATATATTTAATTAATAATAAATATCAATATAGTCTAAAAACTATATCGTGTACACGCAATTCTTATATAAATATATTAAAAAATTATAAGTTATTCAAATTATAAATTATGCTATTTGAAAAATTTTTGTTTATAAATTCGTGCATCAACACGGGTATTATCTAGTATTACATAAAAATACAATAATTAAAAATAATATTTATAAAAAATAATTGTATCAACACAAAATCTTTTTTTAGGCAGTTTAAAATTTAGGCAGAGCCTATTTTACAATTACTAAAAAAATTAAGTAGGGTAGAGTTTTTTAAAAAATATAATAACAAATTTAGGGATCTATAGTGCAATTATAAAATATTATATAAATATCAACAATATACATAATTTTTCATTTGTTTCTTCATCTTCATCGATGCTCTGCAGAAACCGACGAAGAAATTAGCTGTCAGATTTTTGCTGGATTTTTGCCGGATTTCGCTGTAGCTGATCAGTCATCCTTCTCAGCCCTGTAGTTTTTCAATTTCTCGCAATGTCGATCGGTAATTCACTGGACGCGATCTGCAGTTCACCGAAATCGTTGTCGTTCCTGTCGTTCCTGTGGTGGTGATAATCAATGGCTCCGTCTGCTGAAGCATCCACTGAATCATCTCGCCGTCAGTCTTGTGCCCTAGCTCCCTCATCAGCTGGAATTTGGGGATTTAGGTCAGAGGCTTTCTCAGCGCCGCAGATCGAGGCGGTGATGATTTCAACGAGGAGGAGGAGGATTGATCGTCGGATGTTGCCGCTGTGACTTTGCGCCGATGGTAACCTCTTCTCCGATCGGCGAAGAGGTATGTGTGTTTGTTGTGATTGCATTATTTGTGCTGTTTGTGTGATATGTGTGTGGGTTATTTGATTTCGCTCATCACTGGCCCTGTTTTGATGAAGAGAAAAAATTCTAGTGATTGCCTGACTGGTGATTCACAACTTGATGCAATTAATATAATTGATTCTAGGTGCTAATGCTTTTATTCATAGCTTCTTTTTATTTGTTTCTTTCTTTTAATGTGCTCTCAGTTAGTTCATTGCTAATCTCAGGTTAACTTCTTCTGTGCTATTTTGTGTTGAGTGTGTTTATGATGTGTATGATGATTTGATGATATGATGTTATGTGATGATATTGTATTTTTATGTGATGATGTTGTGCTTTTATGTGATGATGTTTAGTGATGATGATGTTTATGATGATTTGATGATATGACGTTATGTTTTTATGTGATCATATTAATCTTTTATGTGGTGATGTTTAGTGATGTATGTTGTTCATTTTTTTCAAAGAAATGTACTGAGGTTTAACTCTGGACTTGATACACCTTATGATGGTGCTAAAGCTAGAATCCATGATTACATAAGTAATCTTTGGTTTTTTATATCACCAACAGCCTTCTTTCAGGTGAATACCTTTGCAGCGGAGAAGCTTTATGCACTTGCTGGTGAGTGGGCGGGCCTGGGTCCAGATACCAAATTCTTTGATATCTGCTGCGGAACAGGAACTATAGGCCTCACCTTAGCTCACCATGTTGGTATGGTAATGCTCTGAAGTCCATTGCAAGTGTTTAACTCATTTTGGAATAGATTTAAGGAGACGTATATAATGGCAACAATGTGTATAGCTGGAAAGGAAAACTGAATATGTATTTTTTGTTACTTCTGAACTTTGGAAGTCCTACTCTTGGTTTAGTTTTGTTGTGAATGTGGAAACTGTTGAGAGGCTGTTGAGTATTAAAAAAAGTACTGAGCTTTCATTCTATTTCAGTGAGAGCATGTCTAAAATGGTTCTATGGTGTAGTGGTTAACACTCTGGACTTTGAATCCGGTGACCTAGGTTCAACCCCCAGTAAGACCTCTTTTTTGATGAATTTGTTGTCTTTCTTCTTTAGCACTCCAATTCCGACATACTCTTATACTGTGACTTTTTGGTTGATGTTTGTAGCTTTTTTTATCTCTCATGCTGATGTTTTTAGTTTTTCGGGTGAGGTTTAGTTGATATTTGGAGTTTTTCCCCACGCTGATGTTTTTCATTTTCTAGGAGAGGTTTAAGTGCTAGAAGTTTATGTTTGTAGCTTTTTGGGTGAGATAGGTTGATGTTTGTAGTTTTTTTCTCATGTTGATGTTTCTCATTTTCCCATTTAGGTTTAGGTGATAGGAGTCTATTTTTGTAGTTGTTGGGTGATATAGGTTGATTTTTGTAGTTTTTTTTATAAAAATTTATAATTTAATCTTTATTGATGTTTTATGATTTTTAGAGTGAAGAATTTTTACTCTTGAGGTACTGGAGGTTTTCTGTTGATGTTTTTAGTTTTTTCTCTCATTTTGAAAATTTTCTTTTTTTCGGGTGAGTTTTAGTTGATATGAGTCGGTCGATGTTCTGTATTTCTTTTATGGGTTATATGGGTTGATATTTTATCTTTTTTTATCATGTAGATATTTTTCATTTTCTAGTTGAGTTTTAAGTGATAGGAGTTGATGTTTGTATCTTTTTCGGTGATATAGGTTGATGTTTTGTATTTTTTTTTCATGTTGACGTTTTTCATTTTTCCGGTGAGATTTAGGTGATAGTTAGGAATTGATGTGTTGTAGCTTTCGGGTGATGTTTGAAGTTTTTTTAAATAAATTGATCATTTAACCTTTGTAGATGTTTTTATGATTTTCAGTTTATGATGTTTATGATTTTCAATTGATGTTTTGATAGTTATAGTCGATGTTTTTTCCTTCAATTTTTTGTTAATTTTTATTTGATTTTTTAAATTTTTTGTTGCAATTTTTTAGTCGATGTTTTATGATTTTTCGTTAATGTTTTGCTTGTTGTAGCTGATGTTTATGATTTTAATTCGATGATCATGTTGATTTTTTGCATTTCAAAATATTTTTTATTTTTTTTGCACATTGCAGATGGCGGGAAAATGATAGGAAAAATTGGAAAACAAATCCCTGGAAAAATATTGTAGATAGGTGCTCGAAAAAATATTAGAGTTTGGTCCCTGTAAAATTATTAGAAATAGGTCACTGAATCTAGAATAAGTTAGAATTGCAGAAATGCGCCTGCCTAATATTTAGCCTGCCTCACAGGAGACCATCTCTCAAAGCATACATTGGAATTGTAAAGTATATTATGTTATATCTAAAATGAGATGGTTTCCTGTGATGCAGCCTAAACTTTGTGCAGGGGATCTTTATGCAATTGTAGCTATATTCTAGCTCCATACACCTATCTCTAATAATTATACAGGGCCTTATCTCTAATAATTTTACAGGAACCTACCGCTAATATTTTTTCAGAGGTTTTCTTGTCCAATTTTTTGCCCATCATTTTCCCACCATCTGCAATCTGCAAAAAAATGAAAAAATATTTTTAAATATTTTTAAAATGCAAATAATTAATATGATAATCGAACTGAAAATTATAACATCAGCAAAAATTAGTAGAATATCAAGGAAAAATCATAAAGTATCAACTAAAAAATTAGAGAAAAATTTCAAAAAAACAGCAAAAAACAAAAAATATATATATATATATAATAAAATAAAAATCGACAAAAAAATTGAAAAAACGTCGATTACAACTAACAAAACATCAACTAAAAAACATAAAAACATTAACAAAGTTTCAATTATCAATTTTTTAAAAAAACTACAAAAATCAACTAATATCAACCAAAAGCTAAAAACATCAATTCATATCACCTAAACTTCACCCAAAAAATGAAAAAATCAACATAAAAAAACACTACAAAAAATCAACCCATGCCACCCAAAACTAGAAACATCAGCACGTATCCCCTATAACTCACTGAGAAAATGAAAACATCAACATGAGGGGGGGAAAGCAAAAAATATCAACCCATAAAACCCAAAAAAAAACTAGAAAACATAGACTCGTATGAACTAAAGCTCACCTGGACAATGAAAAACATCAACATGAGAAGAATAAAATAAAACATCAACAAAAAAACTATACTACCTCAAGAATATAAATTATTCACTCAAAAAAATAAAAAGTCAACAATATTTTTTATAAAAAAACTATAAATATCAGCCTATATCACCCAAAAGCTACAAACATCAATTCCTAACACCTGGACATCATCTGGAAAATGAAATATATCAATATAAGAAAAAGGACACTGCAAACATCAACTCCTATTACCAAAACCTCACCGGAAAATGAAAAATATCAACATGAGGATTTTTTTTAAAAAAACTACATATATTAATTCATATCACCCGAAAAAATTTGTAAAACCTCAACTCATAAAATTAAACCTCACACGAATGATGAAAAACATCAACATAAGAGGAAAAAGCTACAAACATCAACAAAAATCTACTGAATCTTAAGAATAAAAATTCTTAAAAAATGACCCGGTGAGGTTTGAATCTGGGTCAATAACCTCAAAGCTTAGAGCAACCACCATTACACCACAAACTATTATTGAACATACACTCAATCAATTAATATTAAAACTGAGCATATACATCAAGAACATAAATTCTTCAAAATAAAGATTATGGAGGGACTCGAACCCCTGACCTCATACCTCAGCAACAAGAGCACTAACTACCAGACCAAATAATCATTCATGACATAAGCTCAGTCAACAAAATATTAAACCTCAACAATTTTTGAAAAACCCGTAAAACACAAAATTAAAACTCACCTCACATGAGCCGAAGCTCAGCTATCCGCCTCCACCGTCGCCACCGTCTACCGCCTCACGCGCGGTCTCCTTCTTCACTTAGGCACGTGGATCTCACGCGCCTGAAGGAAGACTGCAGCGTTTGTACCGCCTCTGACGGTCGCCTTGTCGTCTCAGAGCGCCGCCTCGCCATCTCAGAACGTCGCCTCACTGTTTCAGAGTGTCACCTCACCATTTCAGAGTGTCCCCTCACTATCTATATGTGTTTCCCCATCGTCTCTGTGTCACCCAGCCTCGCATCGCCGTCGCGGTCAAACTCCAATTGATCTGTAATTATAAGAACTCTGATCGTCTCGCATCGTCGAGACTCTCCATTTCAGCCAGCGAGCTCTATGATCCCCAGCTCAGCCGTGGACTCGCCGTGGCTCAACCTCCGCCGTCGCAGATTCAATTCCGGTGTCGTCCCATCCGGAGAATCACGCGAATCGGCGTGCCTGCGAGCTAGGGCACGAAGGCATAGATTTTGTGACGGAGATCGGAGGCGTAGGCGGCTGAAAATCGATGGAAGAGCAGATCGACAAGATTCCGCCAAAATTCAGGCATCCGATGGTGTTATCGGTGTCAATTTGTGGTTATCGATCGGCGAGAGGTTGCCAATCGGCGAGACCAAAAATGGAAAATGAAAATTTTGATTTTTTGTGTGATATATATTATATTTTTATAATTGCACGGTAGGTCCCTAAATTTTTCAACAATTTTTTAAAAAACCTCAGCCTCAATGAAAATTCTTATAATTGCATAATAATCCACGGCATAAAGTTTAGTCTCCCTAAAAAAATACTTTGTGATCTATAATTACATTTTATTTAATAAAAAATATTTAAGCTGATGTGGCGAGTAAATGGGATGACACTTGTCAAGAAGGTTAATCTTTTAGTTATACTTATAGATAGATTTCATGTAATTTTACATTCAAACACGTTTCATTACATGTTTAACTTATAATGGATAATATTTAAATAAAATATATAAATTCCAAGTTAAAAAGTAAAGTGGTTTTTACATAAACTTAGAATTCTAAAATATTTTTTCCATATTTTATTATTACAATTATAGCTGAATTTTAAATGTTTCAAATAAAATGTTAATGGTGCACTGATTAAATGATAATCTAAATTAAAACATACGGAGTGCATGATAGAGTAAAAAAATTAACTAAGAAGTTGTAGTTTAAAGAATTATTGTAATTAAAAAGATAAAAATATAATTAAACATAAAAAATTAGAATCAAAGGAAATTAAATTTGGAAAATCATTAAAGATCACAATATTAATTATGCTTATATCTAATCTAATCTAATCTAAGTTAGAAAAAGGAAAAAGATATGTATCACATATGGGAGCATGTATAATGAGAGTTTCAAAGGGATCTCAATTATAAATTGGGACAGAACTGAGACCGAAAACCCCCACAACTAGGGTCTCGGACCGATCTGCATTTGATGCAGACCAGGTTACGGTCATTCAAATGAAGACCGGCCCAAAGCTAATAGCCTCTGTACATTGCACATGCTACCTGGCCCGTGCTATTTTCATTAACTGCAGTTGCCACATGGCGCACTGTGGTTCACCCACGTGGCATCATGCAATCCACACACACATATATATTTGCATGGGCACGTGGCGAAGCATGATTGGATCTCGTGCCCAAGTGTTGACCAGTTTTTTTTTTTGAAAAGTAGTCGTTGGCCCATATTGGCAGATTATTAAATCTTTTTTAAAAAATTCTGCTCCAATTTTTTTGTTCCTTTTCTGTTTCCAATTCTGAAAATTTTGCCCCAATTTTTTTTCAACGGCTGTTTTTTTTTTTGCCTTTTTACTACCCCAATCTTTTCACACTACTTTCATTCTAAAATTTCTACATTCAATTCTTCTACTTCATAATTTTTCTCATTTACTTGTCTCCATAATTCAATTTCATTTTCATAAATTGAAATGGAATCAAGAAGAGTTTCGAAAAGTAAAGATAAAGTCATTTTGAATTCTTCTTCTTCCGATAATTTGTCGCAAATTCCAAATTTAAAAGCAAGATTTTTATAAGCAAGATTTTTATAAGCAATAAAATTATTAATAAAATAGTATTATAAGCAAGATTTTTTAAAAAACAAAAACGATTATACAAAGTACATAATTTGATCTGACTGTTAGAAAAAGATAAACGACAACACAATTAAAAACGAAGTGCATGAAATGAATTTTAAAAAAAAGAACAAAATACTAAAATGAAAACAAAAAATTAAAAAAAGAACAAAATTCATAAAATAAAAGTGTATTATTAAATTTTACATTTCAATTTATTTTATGTAAACTTATGTATTTAAATTAAATATTAAAGGTAAAATTAATGAGTATGATAGAGATAATCAAGTGGGGTCCATGGAGTTGATTTAAAGTGGTCTCAACCATTGTGGAGAAAAAAATGGAGTGATTTAGTTGTTGTCTCAATTGCTGAGGTGGAAGATAGAGATTGATTATTTAATGAACTGAAACCACAAGAGGGATTTCAGAATGGTCTCTGCATTGTACATGGTTTTTCGAAGATTGTCGATAAATTAATCAAGACTCCTATTTAACCAAGTTGTTGGATAGATATCACATCGATTGAATAAATATCAAATCTGATTAAAGTTGTTGGATAAATATCAAAGCTCTTGCACTAATATATGCGGAGAAAACTAACAGATTCAATGGGGGCACGTGTCCCATGTGCTCCACTGTAAATCCACCACTAAAATTTATTTTTTAGAATTAAGATTGTAAAAAGCTACATTTCAATTAACCAAACAACCGGTATGAAAATAAATAAAATAATTAAGTAAATGAAAAGGGAAGAGAAAAATTATACCGAATGTAGTAAAGAGTTGAATCAATGCAGAAGCGAGATTAATATCTCTATTCTTAATTATGAAATGCCCCGTAGTGTGTGACGGTTCGATAGCGTTCCGAATTCCAGAATACAACTGCCACACTTTTATACTCTGCCCAACTCAGTACTAGAAACCGACAAACCAATTCAATGCCCTACTCTCAGACTCGATGAACGAACACGAAGAACATGGGGAGGAGAGGAGAGGATGATCTATTGTATTGTGTGTTTTAGAATGAGGCTAAGGTCTGCCTTTTATAGGCGAAGACAACAACTAACGGGCAGGAGGTAATCGTGGACCAATCCACGCCTCTTCAATTCTGAAGAGATGATTTCATGCCCTGAAATGAAAAAAAAAAAGGAAGACCAGGAGCGATTTACGCTTCTGCAATTAGGAGGGTTGACCAGTTCAAAAATCAAAGTCCAAAATGACTTACTCGAACTGAACATTCCCAAGAATCGATCCCAGCATGGCCCATCACAATCCGAACCACGCGCATGTGGTCTTGAGTCGAGGTCTCCCAAACTACTAGTTGATATTGCTAGTGTTTTCATACTAACCTTTATACTAGACATATTTCCTTCCCATTTCCAATGTGGCATTTCTAATATACCACAAACCCAAAATATTACTCTTTAAGTAACAAATTTTGATTCCTCATTTCTCATTCAAATGGAACCTGAATTCAATGTATGATTATACCGCGATATAGTATTTGCAGAGACGAAGCCAACGCTTCCTTATTCCGGCACAAACGGTGGATGGAGCCCACCGGAATCTTGCCCATAAAATTTGGTTCCAACAACTTCCAATTTATTCTATACCGGGGATGTGGTGTGGTATATATAGAGTTAAAATGACAAGTACGGACCACACATGAAGAGGTTATAACGAAACTATGGTGAACAGTCGGGACCAATACCATAACCACTTCAGGGGCCACGACCAAGAAATCATGGCTATCCTATATAGTGGGAAGATGATTATGCGGCACCACGAGTCACGTGTCAAACGACACTTTTGTGGTTGCGACTCGAGGAACATATAAATAGAGAAAAAATCGAAAGAACAAGGTAAGTCATGAAAATCCCTGAAATTAAACTTCCAAGAAGAAAAGTACCAACTTGAGTGTCAAACTTTTCACCCCAGAGCTGATTCAGGACTTTGATTGCAAGATCCGAGAGGAGCACTAGTGGACGCTAACTCTTGATCATCACCATCATTTAAAAGGAACCAACCATGAGATGATTATCGCGTCTATACATACTTAAACGAGAAAAAGTCTTCTTGGAGGTGCATACTTAGTGTTTGATTAATGTATGTGCATTCTTAAAGCGATAACAGTCCTCCTTTAGAAGAAAAAAAAGGAAATTACCTATTCCGCGACTTAAGCAGGAAAATCACTTGTGTTTTTACACAAATGGGAAAATCACCCGATCCTTGACACAAGTAGGATAATCACCTGCAGTTTCACACAACTGGAAAAATCACCCGACCTCGACTAAAGTAGGAAAATCACCCACGGCTTCGCACAAATGGGAAAATCACCTGATCCGTGACACAATAGGAAAATCAGATGCGAAGGAAATCAGATGCGCCTTCGCACAAATGAAAAAAATACTTGATCCGTGACACAAGCAGAAAGATCACAATCGGCTTCGCACAAACAAGAAAATCACCCAATCCATGACACAAGCAGAGAAATCACTCGTTGCTTCATATAAACGGGAAAATCACCCGCGACTTTGCAAAAAGCGAGACACCAACATCGATATGATCATGAAAACAACAATGAACTTCCCTCATATATAGCCTGAGCAATTCCATTTACAATGGGACGAACATCGCAGCAAATGTTATCTGTCTCAACGGAATGTTATACCCTCCAAAAGGATATAGGCATTCGTCACAGGTGGTTTTGCCAGGTATCCCAAACACAGAAATGAACGACTATACTTTCAAATACAAATTATCAACGATTCTTCTAACACAATAAATGGTGCATGGTTGAATTAAAATTACGCAAGTATAATTGTAAAAAGAAGCATTGTACTAAATCTATTCCTATGTGTATTCTTGAGATGAAGGAAATAAGAGTCAAACTGAATCCGTTTTTGACATGTAAAAACATCACCGTATCGCCATTTCATCAATGGCACAAATGTGACTCAAGAGGATCCTAATTGGCTGACTTTGTAAAATTGGTTTCCAAGTGTGCCCATACATAGTAACAACTAACTCAACGCAAGATAAAGCCTACAAAATTGGACCTTTACAATGTACAACTAAAAAAGAGCACAAATTGAATATAGATCCTGATATAAGAGCGACCAAAATTCGGCAGTTCAAGAGCCAAAATCTGAAGTGAGACTACAGACCAACATATTCATACAGTAAAGATTTCAATAACTATTAATGATGCTAAAATTAACTGAATGACAT
>JAULKM010152009.1:0-17179 GCA_032355605.1 Rubia tinctorum | reverse complement strand
AAAACGGTGTGATCTGGACTAGATTCAAAGCTCTTCATCCGCGACTTGGCCGGACGAGATTTAGTTCCTGTTTCCAACCCTAATTCCAGCGGATTTCCCTCGTCTATATTGGATTACTCGAACGGATTCAAGATATGGGGTGAAATTCGAAATTGGTTTCTAATTTTTGATTTTTTTTCTTTAGGGGTAAACCAATCATTTCCTTTGAATCCGATAAGGACCAAAATTGACCAATTTTCCAAAAGTCACCAGGGGTACAAATGCATTTTCAAAAAACTGAAGGGTATATGTGTACAAAACAAGGAACTGAGGGGCATAAATGCACATTTTCAACACTTTTCCTTACTATATTCTATCTGTTGTGAAAATCACTAACTTTGCACCAATTTAAAAAGTGGTAAGGAACTTGATATAAAAAATAAGATGAAGAGAATGGAGAAGAAGATAAGGATGAGATAAAGTGAGAACGAGAGGTATGTTTTCTTCATCCTCTTAGAGGGTATTTATATAAGAATTTAGGGGGTAATTACATAGTGTTCTTCTAAGGTAAATGAATAGTGAAATAATTAATTATCACAAATCTACCTTATTGCTAATGAGCATTTCATTATTCATAACACTATCAAAATTTAACCATACATTTAAATAGATATATGAGCAACAATGTTATCGTATGTATATTGTTAAATTCATCATAACAACCTGTTTCTAAATATCAATTATTTATTTGTTGTTATTATGCATATGTAAACATATCAACGGTTAAATATGTTTTCAACAGCAAGATAATGATTGATGGGTAACATAAATTGGGATTAAGGGAGTACTACATCTGTTTCTACTCCCTCCGTTCCACAATGAACTTCCTATAATCTTTTGACTCAACATTTTATGCAAGCTGGCATGGAAACATCTTTTGATGTCAAAAATAACTTTTGCACTAGTGATGCTATGAATATTGTAAAAAAATAGGAAATAATTGTTTATTTGGTATATAGTGGGGATACATTTGGTATTATAAATGACTAAATATGAAAAAATTATAAATAGAAAGTTATTTGTGTGGCGGAGTAAAAAGGAAAGTATGAAGTTTATTTTTGGACGGAGAGAGTTAGTATTTGGCATAATAGCTCTATGTATTTAGATTCATGGTGAATAGATGATTTGGGCAGAATAAGATCTCATATTCCCCTAATTTGTTGGCCCACAGGCGTCCTGATATTTCTGGCTTGTGAAGGATCTGCTTGATTGGTTTATCAGTCTATACCATGATTCCATGGGTCTGGAAATATGGTCGAAGCCTCTTTACCGAGTGGATGATGTGAGGATTAGCTTTTCCACTGGTGAGTAATTATGTGGAAATGTGTTAAGAATCTTACTCTTAATGATCATACAGTCGGCATATATTTTGATGTTGCAACCAACTTAGTGCGAGAAGGCTTTGACAACAGTCCGCTGATATGTGGCTTTTGCGTTCTTGAGGTTGAAGGGCATTGATATGAATCTCCTTGCGAAAACTCTGAATTGCGGAATTTTAGATCTTTGACAACATGAAGGATCTTACCCAAACCCTAGTGTGCCGCACAAAATTCAAGAGTCTAGCCGTCGGGGTACTCTTAATTTTGACTCGCTCACTGACTAGCCTGCATGATTAGTTCACAAGGTTATTGATACTTAATTAACCCGCGGGATTAAACAACAATGAAGACGCTTGCAAGCAATGCGTATAACTCAAAATTCTGAATATATGATTAATAAAATGTTGTACATGTCTCAGCCACACCCCTCTTTTATAGGGATAATATCAAACCAAAAGCCCTAATTACAATTGGAAACTGAATCGACTTATAGCAGTTTTGAGAAGGTGAAACCATATCTAACTAGAATTCCTAAAATAAACCCTAATATAACCGAATTATTCAAGAAGTAAGCTTGAAGAATATTACCTTATCTAAGCTTACCAAATCTAATTCTAATCAGAATAAAACTCCATATTTTTGAAACCCTAATGGACTGGGTCAAAAATAATAGCTCTTCAGAAGTCCACATGGCCGAGCTATCAGACTGGAATAAAATAATGTTACAATAGTTTACAACGATCACACTACCTCGTTAAAAACCCGGTGGGAAAAAAGTATAGTGTTCTTCACGATGTCTTTAGTTAATCGACAAGCTTGAATAATTAATCCAAGCCCTAACCGACTTATTCTTGAATTCTTCATCATGAAATTGATCCATCAAAGCATTCAATGTGGCATCTCTAAATTTTGTTCTTGACCTTGTCATTGGTCCAACCATGTCACTTAGAGGATCCCGAACATAACCCTTGAATGTTTGATCAATTCATGGAATGTTTTCATTTATGGTGGTACTCGTCTTGGCATCTCCACCCGGCATTTTAATGTAACAAAATGCTCTGAAACTTGTTATAAACGTTATTTTCTCTCTGTCTTCTGGGTTCATTAGGATCTGGTGATATCGTTTGTAATCATAAGAAGGTCATGGATCAGTACCCCAAAATAGCTTCAACTAGGTTGTCAATTTTTTGCAGTGGGTAGTAATCATTTGGACAATATTTTTTAAGGTCTATCTACTCAATGCATATTCTCCATCCAGCGTCAGTTTTTATCACCATGAGTTTTATATGACTTCTTGGATGTGCCAACATAAACAAGGGTCTTGACCTTGTTTTCACTTGATCTTTGTTGGTCATGGTTAAAGTCTTCTACTTTTGTCGAACAGGCTTGACCGATGGGTGTATGTCTCCCCAATTTTCACTTACTAGGCTTCATCATCCTTATCTAACCACACTAGCTCGGTCACTTGGCCTTAATTAGACCCTGAGCAATTTTTTTTGCAAGATGTCCATGGGTGAACAATTGTACCATCGATTGAGGTTTGCATAATGTTGTGGGCTTCATTGCAATGGCCATGCATTGCGTTGCTACTTGTTGGTTTCCTGTAACCGTCACCACACCTATTAATTTAGGGAACTTCATGACGAGGTGGTAGGGAGACCAGATGGATTTGGCAATGTTCATCCATGGTCTTTTTACGATGGCATTGAAAAGGCTTAGGGCGTTCGTCACAATGAAATCACATAGTCTTTCTGGCCAATGGTGACAGGAAGTTGTATGTTTCCCAAAGGCCACTCTGATTTCCTTGAAAAGTCGACTAAGGGTGATGTCGTTTTCTTTAAGTCTGCTCTCGTGAATCCAAGTTTGTAGAAGTGCTCAGTGAACATTATTTCCACTGCACTTCTGTCATCCATGAAAACTCGGTGCACCTCAGAGTTTCCTATCTTCGGTGTCATGACTTTTGGGTCGTTATGTGGTGATGTGTTCGGGACTGCATCATGTTTTCTAAACGTTATCGTCTTGTCCGCTAGCATTCTCTTATCCGTAGGCTCCTGTGGTGGCAAGTACCTTGTCCTTGCCTTCCAGGTTTTGTTAGACGTGAGCTCGGTGGACCATTGTATTAAGTATACAACCCTATTTTATTAGTTCTCTCAGCAACCCTATTTTATTATTTCTCTCAGCAACCCTATTTCAGTATTTTAATCTTTTAAAATATATCTAAAATTATACTCCCTCCGTCCCACAAGTTTTTTGGCATATTTTTTGTCAACTTTGTCAGACTATGTTTGACCATCAATAAGTTTAATTACGGATATTAATGGTGCATTAAAGTTTGATATTCTGAAACTACGCAAACATATGAGTCTAACAATATATCACATGATGATATTAGAGTCCATATAGTAATTGAAATTTATGGTCAAACATGGTTTGAGAAAGTTGACCAAAAAATAGACCAAAACTGGTGGGACGGAGGGAGTATGTGGCATGGCTTTATAATCCTTTTTACAGGTATGGAACTCTCTCCTCGAGGGCATTGCCTTCAGTTTCCACATATTCACATACAAATTGTCTACATTGTACTTAGCACCCAGGAGCGCCTGCACAATAGAAGCTCTGCGAGGGAGGTCATTCTCTTTCAATGTGGAATTCTTAATGAGAAGATGTAGGGATTCACAACACCCCACGCCTCAAGTAGCGGTATAGGCCTCTTTACAAAACTTGAAGAATCTGCCGTTCTTGGCTACATGGATTCATCAACACTCGAGGATAGTCAAGATGAGCATGTCCCTTATTCCTCGAGAACTAGAGCTCATGTTGAAGCACCTTATTCAACTCTCTCTCTCTCTCTCTCAATGAAGCGTGCTACGCTCTTCAGCCAACTCCAACTCGCTTCTTTCGAGAGCATCTTACAGCTCCTCGATCTGCCCGAGCCATGGCCCTTCACAGTCAGCAAATTTTGCTTACGGGCGCCAAGGATTAAGAGGATCTCTCAAAACTACAAAATACAACACTCATCTCTCAGTTATATATTATCACATGGTGCATGAAACTAGTATAATTTGAAAATGGGAACACCATTGGCCGCCAATCGAAGTGACTCAGCAATGGGTCGCACGGATTTCTCAGAATTGGAGGAGCCACTCACTTTCGTCCGCTCCTTTGGCACAGTACCATCAGGAGCTCGAGTTCCCTGCGACTTAGACTGCTCCATGTTAATTTCCAGCGCATCCTCCTACTTCCGCTTTCTCCATCAAGTCAGAATACCTATACGATGAGCGAATTGACGTTTCTTGTGTTACTCCCCAACGTACAATATTAGAGTTAGGATCATACTTCTCGTTGACGGACAATGCCCGAGTTTCCGTTCCACCATCCTCGATGATGAGAATGTCAATGGTGTGCCTGAGATACTAATACCTTAAATAAAATCACAGCAAACATTATCTCAGCACTGAACACATGACATCAAACCACAACTTAAGAATACAAATACTTGGGATAATATACAGCAACACATTCGAACACCCATTAAGTTTTAGACATCAACCTCGTCGTTCCTTTTGCCAGCCCAAATTCACAGTATGGGTGGCAAGAGACAATAAAAATTTGATGTCTACCGTAACTTATCCCCGCGGTTATATTTCTTATCCGAAGGCACAACGTAATTCCACCTGGGTAGTCGAGCATCATTCGAAGGTGATTACTTAACGAACATATATCAGTTCTTCCACACACCCCAATTATCAGGGAACTCTTCAACAAACCAAACCTGATATAATAGGATAAAACGTGAATTGATCATCACTATTCTTCAGCTTACGAAGCTAATAAAAGCTTCGGAATAAATCTGCGCTAAACAATTGCCCAGCCCTCACATACTGTGTTAAAACCTAGAAGTTGCAGCATCGCAAGCTTATAACTAACTACGACTTCAATAACGTATCAAGGAATAGGTTAAGTCATTTTACATACGTTTCTCTCTCTCTAAAAAAGGCTTTCAACTCTGTTCTCCAACTTCACTGTATAACGCCTCTCTTCGCCGAAAAAGCCATGTCCATGGCGGCGCCGCCATGGGCAAACCCAAAAGCCTCTTTCGCTGAGACCCTAATGCTTCCGAAGCCGTCCCTCGAATCTATAACGCTGCATCCACACTTCAACTACAAGGGGTAGGTGGTTGTTCTATACCCGGAAGAGGAGATTGACATGCTCATTGTTCCTTACGCAAAAGCCATAATTGGAAAATTCAGCAGGGGAGACCGATGATGGACTTTATCAAGAAGCAATTTCAAACCATCGGCTTCAAGGGTGATTTCCAAATTGCAGCAATGGACGGTAGACATGTCTGAATCACTTTCGACTTGGAGGAGGATTATCATCGGTGTTGGATGAAGAGGACATGGTCGCTGGGAGGGAATATAATGAGAATCCTCAAGTGGACGAAGAATTTCGACTACGGCGAGGAATCATCCTTGGCACCAGTATGGCTCACAGTCGAGTTCTCACCGTTACATTTCTTTCATCCCACTGTTCTAACACAATATAGGAAAGGTTTTAGGAGAACTGCTATTCGCGGATACACCAACTAAAAATCTCACTAGACCTTCCACCATTAGATTATGTGTTGAAATTGATGTATGTAAGCCTAGGCCTTTTGAAATCCATTTAGGATCGATTGGGAATAATAAATCGTATAATATTGTGTACGAAGACTTCCCTGCATATTGCAAATGTTGTCATAAACTAGGACATACTGAGGAAAATTGCAAACTAGGGGAATCAACGGAAAATTATAGGTATAAAGGGCTTAAAGGAAATAAGCATGATGTCTCTAGAATCCCTAATGCTGGAATTGATCACAGGGATAAACTCCAAAAATGGAAGCCAGTGGCCAATATTAGCACTAGAGTTCAAAATGAGTTTGTCTCTGAGGTTTCTAGTTTACCAAAGGAAAAGGAACCAACTACTCAGCTTAATGATGAAAAGGGTGATATAGATAAGGAGGCAGGTCAGAATTCATCTCCAAGCCTGCTTGAAACTAATAACACTGGTATGCTAAGGGAAGAAAATGTGCCCAGTCCTTCAGAAGTTAGATTACTAAGTCCTCAAGTTAAAATAACAAGTCCTCCAGAAGTTAGATTACTAAATCCTCAAGTTAACATAATAAATAAATCTGACAAAAGGCAGGAAAATACCACTTTACCAGCTAATAATCATCCTATTAACCCCCCTGAGTATTCAGTCCTACAGTCCCCTCCCTCTCCTACATTTGTTTCTAACAGGTTTCAAGTGCTAGAAGATAGTGCTCAAGACATGGATGAGCAAGTGGACCCAGTCTATCATCTGTTGCAGCAGCACATGAACCAAAACCTTGAAGAATCTGCACTGGAAAATGAGGCCATTCAAGAAATTAGAGCAGAATCTAAAGGCTATAAGACAGCTCATTCATCTCTAAAGCAAAAGACCTCTTAACCAACCTTCACAGAAGATACTCACTGCTCCAGACTAAGAGACACTCAAAATGCTCTAACACTCGATCCTTATCATTTGACTTACAAAACAAAAAGATTGTGTCCTGACAATAAATTGCCTACTGTGCAGAACACCCTTACAGGCAGTGGAGTTTCTGTGTGCCAAGAAGTGGAAGATGACCAGGACAGTGATATGAATGAGGAGGATTGCCCAGACCAGGTTGAAGAGATTATCTCAACTCAAGAAAATGAGTTTAAAGAGGTCAAGATCACTAGGACAACATCTCCCAAAAAAAGTACTAAGTTAGCTTTGAAGAACAAAAATCATGTTAATCATGGTAGGTGTGCAAATTAATATCATGTTTTGGAATGTTAGAGGACTAGGAACATCACAGCATAGACTTAAAAGACTGTTTGTTAAGCATAAAATTGACTTTTTGCTTTTATAGACCCTAAAGGAAACATGGAAAGTAGAATAGGTCATCCGAAAAAAATTATGCTACAGGAATGTTTTGCTTTCAAATCATCAGAAAATTTGGATTTATTACACATAGGGTTAAGGTTAATCTGGTTTCTGAGCATGAAAACTACATTGTCTGCAATTTGAAAGATAAGATGACTGATGAGTTATTTACTATCTATGTTTTATATTCTCCTCAAACTACATTGGAAAGATTAAAGATGTATACTACGATTCAATCCTCTCCACTAATAGGTAATACAATCTTAGGAGAAGACTTTAATGCTATTAGAAATCTAGAGGAATATTCAGGCTCTAGCAGTCCGAATATGAACACCATAAGGGATTTTAACAACTTCATAATTGACTTAAAACTATGTGAGATTAACACTTCAGGAAATCCTTTCACGTGAAGCAATCAGAGAGCAGTTAAACCTACATCCAAAAGGTTAGATAGAGTACTAGCCAATGACATTTTTCTAGACAAATTTAACAAATCATCTGTCCAAGTACTTAATAGAACATCCTCTGACCATTCTCCCCTACTACTAGAGATCATAAATGATAGTACAACATATCCAAGATCATTTAGGTTTCAGGAAATGTGGTTCATGAGGAGGGACTTTATGAAACTAATAGAGGAGAGCTGGTCTCACCCCATAGAGGCTCAAGGTCAGCTAAGAGTTGCTTTAAAATTAAAGAGACTTAAACTAGAAATAAAATCCTAGAACAAGACAGTCTTTGGTAACATAAGGGATAATATTAAGATCTCTGAAGTTACGGTTGCAGACTTGGAGGAAAAATATGATAACTCACACCTCATTAATGATAAAATTGAATTGGACAAGGCTAGGGAAATCCTAACTTGGTCAATACTTGAGGAAAACATTTTCTTAAAATAGAGAACAAGAGAAAAATGGTTAAAAGATGGAAATCATAATTCAGAATATTTTCACAAGGCCATAGCAGAAAATAAATCAAGATTATCAATCTTAAAAATAAAGGATTCAACCAATGCATGGATACAGGGACATAAAGAAATAGGGGAGGCATCTGAACATTTTTTTAGAAAAATGTTAAGTGATGAAAATTCGGACATGGAAGGTGTCAATTTATCATTTCTGTTACAAGAAATAAGAACAGTAATCTTACCATCCCATAATCAAGAATTAATTAAACCAATTACTATGAATGAAGTCAAACATGATGTTTTTACTTTAGACCCTTCATCTGCTCCAGGACCTGATGGCTTCATAGGCCCTTTCTTTAGGAAAGCTTGGCACATTATTGAAGATGATATGTTGTATGCTGTAAGGGAATTTCAAGTAGGAGTCCCAATCCCTAGAGCATTAGGCAGCTCTTTCATAGCCCTAATACCTAAGAATAAAACACCAGCCACATTTTCTGAATTCAGACCTATAAGTTTGTCGTGCTGGCTAAAGTAGTTACAGAAAGGCTAAAACCAATAATGGATCACATAATCTCGGAGGAACAATCATCCTTTATCACAGGGAGGGACATAACAGATAATATCTTACTGATGAAAGAAGCAATTAGACTCTTGGATGGGAAAAGTGAATCTTTAAATCTAATTTTGAAAATGCATATGATGAAAGCATTTGATAGAGTGTCTTGGGTTGCACTTAATTCCCTGATGTTAAAATGGGGTTTCATGGAATGTTTTTTAAAATGATAATGAATAACCTTAATGGTGCTTGGTTCTCTGTCTTTATAAATGGAATTCCACAAGGTTTTTTCAAACCCTCTGGGGGATTGAAATAAGGGGATCCCCTTTCCCCCTTCCTTTTCAACATACTCACTAAACTTTTGACATTAAACTTAAGGAAACAGTTCCACATTGGCAACCTCAGGTTTTTTAAAACTCCAGTTAACACAAACCTCATAAGCCAGCTTTCATTTGTAGATGACACTGCAATTTTTTTATCAGGTACATCAAAATCATTAAGGAACCTAATGAAATTTATGGACATATATCAAAGAGCTACAGGACAGAGAGTTAACTTTAGCAAATGTTCCTTCTATTCAGGGAAATTGAGTAAAAAGATGTAGAAGAGATTAAGAGGATTAAAGGGATGACTCAGAGTGCATATCCATTATCATACTTAGGGGTCCAAATCTTCAAAGGGAGAAAACTAAATAGGTATTTCATAGATTTAGAGGACAGAATTTCTAGTAAGCTAGAAAATTGGAAAAACAAGTGGCTATCTCAAAGGGGGAAATTGATTCTAATAAAACATGTTTTAAGCGCCATTCCTCAGCATTCTTAGTCTGTAACAGCCCCTACAACTCACACAATAAGTAAAATATAAAGTTTGATGAGTAACTTTTTTTGGGGAGAAAAGGAGGATAAAAACAAGAGACATTGGGTGTCATGGGAGAGGATATGTTATCCAACACAAGAAAATGGAATAGGAATTAGGGATCTAACCAATTCAGTTAACTCATTCTCGATTAAAATCTGGTGGAAAATGCAACAAGGGAAATCCCCTTGGTCAAAGTTTATGTGGTCTCTTCCCTTGACATACAGAACTTCAGAGACCTGGGATAGATATAGAGCAATAGACTTGTTCTCTCAATAAAATTCATAGATCATTATAGGGGATGGCCAAGCAAACATATGGACAGCAAACTAGCTAGACACTGGATGCCTCATCAACTATTGCCACCACGGATTCAGGTTCCATTTCCATTCATTCAAGTAAAGGATCTTCAGGTTAGTAAGCATGTTTTAATTCCAATTAAGATTGATGATCAAAATAAATTGACAACTAATCAAGACATCATGATCTAGAAACCGGAGGAATTAGAAAGTTTCATCATTAAATCTGCATATCATGCTCTTAGGAAATCTAGGCTAGTTAGCTTTCTGTTAACAAAGGTATAGAATTCAATAATTCCAAACAAAATATTGGTTTTTGTTTGGAAATTATTGAATAATGCCCTACCTTTCGATAACATTCTCAAAAAGATTGGTTTTAGTCTAGCATCAAAATGTCCAAAATGTGATAATGTAGATTCAGTGCAACACTACTTTAATGAATGCTCTGAGACTGATAAGGTCTGGAACAAATTTCACACGTTAATGAGATTCCAGCATCTTTCTTTCAACTTTGTAGCAACCAGAATGCATTCTTACTGTGATAAAAATGGTCATTCCAGTTTAAAACTCTCTTTGATATGTAATCTTCCAATGATTATTTTGTGGGAGTTATGGAATGCAAGGAACAAAAGGATTTATGAGAACATTGATTACATGGATGATGATATTTGGAAAACATTGACCTCTCTTTCCTTTTCTTTATATGTTAGTAATAGCCATTTGCACTTTCTTTCACAAGATCATACATTCTTTGTTAATGGTTTTACTCCACCTCTGATACGGATTTAAAAAATGAAGATAGCTTTAGTGAGATGGGAACCTCCAACTGAAGGGATTAAAGTTAATTGCGATGCTTCATTTACCAAGTCTGGTTCTGGAATTGGATGTTTGGCAAGATCTGAAAATGGCTTACTACTGCATACAATTTCTGACTTTGTTGATGAACAATTATCCTCAGCTTTACATGTTGAAATGTGGGCTGTTTCTACAGGTATGACGTGGGCAATTGATAGGAGCACAAATGTCACCACTGAATTGGACTCCAAACAAGCTATCGACATCTTAAGAGCGGAGGCAAAACCACCATGGAAGCTGATACACCTTGTTAGGAAGATGAGGATGATCATGCAGGAAAGGAGTTTCTAGTTTATTCATTCCTTCAGGGAAGCAAATCGTCCAGCAGATTATCTTGCTAGACTGGCAACAAGACTTCGGAGAAGTTCAAAATTTCTCATGCCTACTAATCACAGTCTCTTTCACTTCCTTCTACGGAAAGATAAGCTATCTTTTCCACAATTTAGGAAGCAATTTATTGAAATAGGAGAGTAGTCTGATCAGGACGATTATGGGAGGGGTGGTCTGTCTGGCCATTCTGAATCTCACACAGGGGTGGAGGATTCTGGAGAACTGGAAACTCCCAAAATCATACCATAGCATTTTCATTAGTTGGATGGTCAACCATTTTAACCTTTTGTTAGGACTATATCCGGGTCAACCGTGGTTAGGGGATCCATTAAATAACCCCTGCCCGTCTATGATGAGCTTTTGATTAAAAAAAATACTTTTGCCCCTCCGTCAAGCATCTCTCCAGGATTAACAAGCTCTCTTCTACCATCGCTGACACCACTCTTCTCCCTTTTGGGAATGGAACCAGTGGCGTTTTCTCAAGCATCATATCCTTCACTCGCTCCAATGATTCCAATGTCGGGATAGGCAACTTCCTCGGCGGCTTGTTTTTTATCTCGTACTTTGCTGTTGAGATTGTCAGCATCTCCATTTCTTCTCGCCGGGTCACAGTGGACACGCTGCACCTGAATAAGGTATCTAATGTGGTGAAAGTCCGGAAATCTAAGGTTGAATCACACTCGACCTCGATCGAGAGAGTGACTGAGTCCGAGGAGATGAGGAGAGACTTAGGGAGTGGAATGGAAAATGAAAACAGAATGTTCATAAGTCAATCCCTTTTCAAATCTGCGGACTTTGATCCTTATCCTGTTCAACTATTTCTGAGATCACCAGATTGTCAAAGTGCTGAATTACAATGCTTCGGACAGGGGTCCTTCTCTGTCGATTCATCATACGGTGGAAGAAGAAGATTCAACAACTAATATATTACGGGCACCTTTTCCTGACCAGTGGTAGATGAGTGTATGGTACGAACATGGATGCTTCATTTTGACCGTAAGAGTTGCCTTTCAAACGAACATTAATCTCTCCACAAATTCTTCATCTTGGTGTTGTACAATTTCGTAATTATATTGATAAATTGGCCTGGGCTTGCATAATATTTATAAATAAGAGATGACAGATCACGTGCAAAGAAATATCGCGTTTAAGGAGATTGTTTTTAAAACTAAGCATTGTAACATCTTGCTCACAATAACATGGCTGACATATAGGTTTTATTTAGTAGATTTCCAATTCGCGAATCTAAAAGTCTATGTATCCAAACTAAAACTGAAAAATCCTATATCTAATTTGGCTTATTCTTGAAAATGGGCACTCATGAGTTATACACCGAATTATCTTCATAGCACACACAATTTATAAAAGAAGCATCTACATGTTACATTTGAAAGACTTACAAACACATGTTGCAGTACCTAGGAGTTGCACTCTAAATACCAATTTGTTTTTGCAGTACACACAAGTTATAAAAGAAGCACTTATAGGTCTGTTCGAAGCACTTACAAACAATATTAAAAGCACCTACGAGTTGTACTTTGACCACCAAGTTATTTTCGTAGCACACACAACCTATAGAAGAAGCATCTATAAACTACATTTGAATCACTTACAAGTGATAGTTTAAGCACGTATAATTTGTACTTTAAGAATCAATTTTCTTCATAGCACCTACATGTTACATTTTAAGTACTTACAAGTGGTGGTTAAAACACCTACATGATGCATTTAAAGTATTTACAAGCGGTGGTTGAATCACCACATGAAAAAGTTGGAAAAAAATAATAACTGCAAGATGCTTAATAAGCATGTTGTATGTGCTTCAGTTACAGGTTATAAGTGCTTGAAGTGTACTATATAAGTTTTTGGAGGTTCTTCAAGTTTAAAGTTTTGGTACATTCAATAAAGTTTTTAGGTCTTTCAACTTTAACTTGTAGGTGCCTTAAATTAGTTTGTAGGTGCTTCATTTTTAACTTGTAAGTGGTTTAAATTAAACTTGTAGGTACTTCCCTTATAATTTGTTGGTGTTTCAAGGTGCACTCGTTGGTGATTCAACTATTGCTTATATAAATGTCACGTTTAGCTTGGATGTGATTCATTTATAACTTGGGTGTGGTACGAAAACAAGGTGAAAAACATAACTTCAATGTGCTCAAACTAAAATGGCTGCATATCAGGAATGAAAAGGATGTCTACTGACGACCCATTGCTCATGTGGCCATAAATAAGCATCCTTTTGGCTAAATTAACACAACCACCAAGAAGTCGAACCAAATTCTGATGATGTGTTCCCTCAATCATTGCCATTTTATTCCCAAATCCTCTTTCTGCTCTTCCTTGTGTTTCTACTTTCTCTAGTGTCTTAACTGCCCCCACCCACCATGTACTCTGGGATGGCGAACGGGTGACCTCAGGGTACTGCTCGCCAAAGTTTCCGACCCAAGTGTAGGGCAGGGTGTAGAAGACCATTGAGGGAGGGGAATGTGAAGTAGTGGAATCTGCAGACGATGCGGCAGAAGTCCTGGACGATGGCGTGAACAGCAATGAGGATGAGGCAGATGCCCTTCTTGTGTTCGACGACAGAGGGCTTGGATATGACGGCCAGGGCAATTACCTGTTGCATAGAGAGGCACCGAGGTTGGTTCCAAATGAGTTTCGACGATCGGAGTATTCTCTAGAAATGAGGACGTTAGAAGAGATGTTGGTGCCGCTCTGATTGGTGCAGAGGGAGATGGGGTATATAGCTGGCGCGAAAGGGGGAGATGGAGAGAAGGAAGTCATTGATGATGAGCTGCTGATTGAAGGTCCGGCTATTACGATTATAGAGTATTATTTAATGGCTGTGTCACATAACTCTTTGGTATCACATAAATCAGTTGTCTCACTAAATCCCTACCCTTTATATGTATACATACATACACCTAGCTAAGTTGAAAACCCGAAAGAGAAACTTAGTCAAAAATGGGAAGAAATCCGGATAAGTAAAAAAACCTAGGTAAAAAAAGAAGTTAGGTCTGGCGAGGTTGGGAAACCTAGGCAAAAATGAGAGGCCGTGTGGAAAAAGGTTAAAAGGTGAGCTCAACATGTGTGAATTCTAGGATGAAAACGCGAAAGGGCTCCAAGGAAAAACGAGAAAATTTGAAAGAAATTTGAAATAGAAATTTAACATCTTTTGGCCATTTTTGGCGGTTTCTTCATCAACATCTCTTCACCATATTTGGCAGTTTCTTTGTCAACGTCTCTTGGATTGTCTTCGGCGGTTTCTTCGGATTAGTAAACCAGTTTAGCACTTATCATTTTACTTAGCCTTTTTCACCTTTTCTTTTACATATTTTTTTTGGATAGTTTACTTTAGCATCTTCGGGGAGAGTGAGATTTGTGCGATTCTTAGAATATTTTGGGGAACTAGGATAGCTTAGTAATAAGGTGAGTGTATCGGTTAACTTCTCTCTACATGCTACAATCGCCCTGGATCTTTTCTCATTTTTGTTTACTCAGGGACAAGTAAAGGTTTAAGTGTAGGGGGATTGATGTGCACCTTTATGCATGTGTTAGCAGATGCATTTAACACATTTATTATCATCTTTTGTTTCGTTGATTGCTAATTTTAGTTAGGTTTAAACGGCAAAGGGTTTAGATGGTCATTGTTGGTTTTGTTATCTAAATCCCTAGTTTTGTAGACTTAATTGAAACTAATGTACACTTTGTATTAACGAGCACCTAGATCTTCCTCTATGATTTCATTAGTAGCTTCCTCATAAGTACTTTTTCATCATATTTTTGTAGAAAGCCATCCGTGAGGGTGGTAGAAGATATTTGAAGGTCATCAAGGATGGTAGAAGATATTTAAGGCCATTCACAAGGATGGAGTAGATTGAATGTCACGGACTCCAACGCGTGGTAGTCGATGGAATTGAGCATGGAAAAGGCATATTCAAAGATTAAGAAGGCCAAGAAATAAGCGGATCGGAGGAACTGTAGTTTGAGAGTTTCACGGAGTTTAGGGAATGATCCAAAAAGAATCAAACTTTAAGGGTGAAACTATTGGATTTTTATTCTCGAGAACTAAAAAATAGACTACAAGAACTATCAAATTAGATCATCGGTTAATCCTTAGCGGAGCAAACAAATGAGCCAGCCAACCGACCAACATGGTCCATGCACGAGGAAACAACAATCTGTGTAGGCCTGTGCAAAGTTTCATATAGGGAGTTCAAATTTAAACTAGTCGTTTGTAACAACTTTGGAGTAGTTTAACAAAGGTCATTTGATATAATGGTAGTAGATCTATAAGGGCATTTGCGAGGATGTTAGAATACTAAAGGCCACAAGTCAAAACTTGGTAAAAGATAAAAGGGTCGAAGAAGGAAGACAAAAAAAACTAACGAATTGTAATCCGAAAGTTGTCCAGAGTTCTAGGAACAATCTGAGAAGAATCAACGTTCAACGGAAGTACTGTTGGATTTTTCCTCTCGGGTGCTATAAAATCGACTATAAGAACTCCCAATTTGAATCAATGGTTAATCTGTAGTGGCGTAAACAAGATTGAAGAAAAAAACCAAAATTTTTAAGATTCGAAGACTGACACGGGTCGTGTAGCTTGAACGGACCGTACCAAGAACAAAGCCAAGGAAAATAAGTCCTGGAATTGGCCGTATGCTTTTTCATGCCCCGTGCACAAGATGTTGAAGATCCAGACCTCCAGATCATGCCCTGCAAGTCTTTGCTCGGCCCGCACACTTACAACGGAAGATTAAGACACAATTCCGCCGCTCATATGTTTCTTCGTGGTCCTCAATATACTTAGGGATAATCTCTAGCCCACGGTTCATGTTCTTTTGCACGACCCGTGCCAATGTGGCACTAGTGCGGGCCTTAAGGTTTCACTAGAGTTTTACTAGGGTTTCTTCCAAACATCGGTCTTTAGGGGCACATTTAGCTTCTCCTATATAAGGAACCTTTAGTCTCATAAGGTTAAAGAAGTAGGCATAATGTAGATTTTACTTTTGGTAGGTAGAAAGGAAGAGGAGAATTCTCTCTATCTCTCTAGAGTTCTTCTTCTCTTTTCATCTTTTTTTTCCTCTTAGTTTCTTAGATCCATTGCATTTAATCCAATGAATACCATGAATTTGTTAGTAGTAGAGTATCTTATTTTCTCGGTGATCTAAGTTGTATTCATGACTAGGTAGAGATTTTGTGAGATTCTAGATCTCCTTATCCTTTTATATTTACGAATATCATACTTGATTTAATCTTTAAGTTCTTATGAGTGCATGTTAGATATTATATGATACACAATAGTTGTATGTTTCATGTACGGTGTTAGGCTTGCTGCCCTTGGGAGTGTCCTGTTAGGATATGCTGCATCACGAGTCTCGGTTATGCAAGTGTATGTACATAGGTCGTGAGCACTGAATCCACATGAGTGTATGCCTAATTTCAACTGGGTTATGAACCCCGATAGATAAAGCATGATAGTTTGTTGCAACTAGAGGTGTAGGGTAGCGACCATTGTCGTTTCAACCCTAGAGTCATCATGAGATGCCAATTCTTTTGCCTCTGTAGGCTTAGGGAGAAGCGTTCATAGTGGAGGCCCGAAATGTAATTCTTTAGGGTAAAGAGAATTGCGTAACGCTTGGACTATTTGACACACTTTCTTAATTATGAAGGTGGTGTTGATAGAATAAACTTGGGAACCTTTGTGTGACAGACATTAGGAAGTGTTGATTATCAACCAAACTATGTGACATAGAAGTTTGGATAGGTTTATACGCTTGGTATTTGATAGTGTCTAGGATCAAAATCGTATACTGGTCTTGTTATACAAATATCCCCAAGTCTTAGCTCAATAGAGTTTTTCTCTTGTTTTGCATGCTCAGAGTTATAGACACCCCCCCAAACCTGCTCACGACACTAGCTATTCCTGACACACAATCAGAGTGACACGTGATTGTGATTTTGTGTAGTTAACGTTTTTGGAGGTCATCGTTGTACCTCTCAAAGATACCATTTTTATGCCCTTTTTGCTTACTAACTACAACTAAGTAGATAGTGGCAAGTCGGGGTCGTCCACAGAGACAGGGGA
>JAULKM010151999.1:0-17179 GCA_032355605.1 Rubia tinctorum | reverse complement strand
CTTATATATGAGTGATTAAGAACAATAAAAAATGGTTACTATAACGATAACAAATAAATATTGTCACACCATACATGAGGAAAAGTATATAAATTAAATTAGTCAGATATGGCCGTGCAATGCACCGATATTACCTGATTATATAATTTTATTTATTTATTTATACTTTGTACCTATATTTTTTAGAATTACTAAAGCTTCAAGTCCACGGTACATTTTAGGGAAATTTTGAAAATAAAAAAAATAAAATGAATAAACAATAGAGTTTGTTCAATTTTTTTCAGAGGTAGAAGAACTAGCCATTCAAGAACTTTGATTTATTTACCATACATTCACTAACCCAGCTGTAAATAAAAACACCCACAAAGTACGTTCTCGAATCTCGAGTGAAAGATTTGCTTCATCTCTTTTGTCTCCAACCGTGTCGCTGTTTATTGTAAGTGTGAGATGTCTTACAACCCAGATAATCTCATGGTCTAGTGCGTGGAATGCACAGATAGGTTTCATCCCGCATGTCTTGAAAATAAAATTTTCTATAACATTTTATTTATAATGAGAAATAACAGTAATAACATTGAAAACTTAAAAAAATATGTAATCATCATAAAAATAAATAAATAAAATTGAAATAATTTCGTACCTAAATATAATAGTTTAAAATATGATTAGAACTGGACGACTACCATACATTCAACAAACATTTATGACTTGTGTATTTTAAATAAATATGAAATTATTTATTATAATGTCATATCTCTATAAATGTTAATTAATACTAAAATCTCAAATTGTGTGATGAAATATTTTAATAAATAATTTTAAAAGTTTTTTGAAGTCAACTGATTCTTTAACTTGCACAAAGTTGATTAGTATCCTTTAAAATATTTTTCTCCCAGAAGCATTCAAAACCATAATCCCTATACAAAATTTCAATTTCCTTTTATGTTCATATTTTTCTATTTGGTACCAGTTTGTTTCCAATCATATACCTCCAAGAATGATGTGTATTTTTCATTTCAGCACCGCTTGTTCGATTACAAAGTTTATTGCTGACTTTGCAGATTCCTCTATTTAATATTGCAACCTTGCGTCCTCGTCCTTGGGTTTTGAATCAACGATTGGTTTTATTGGAGTTTCGAGTTCATATGCCCTTATTTTACCACCTCATATATGGGTGATTAAGAACAGTCATAAATGGTTATTATAACGATAACAAAAAAATTATTGTCACACCATACATGAGGACAAGTATATAAATTAAATTAGTCACATAGGGTTATGCAACACAGATATTTTCCAATTATATAAATTTTGAAAAATATTTATATTTTGATCTATATTTTATAGAATTACTTACGCATCAAGTCAACGTATATTTTAGGAAAATTATAAAAATTATAAAAAATAAAATGAATAAACAATAGAGTTCGCACAATTTTTTCTGAGTTAGAAGATCTTTCCATTCAACATCTTTGATTTGTTTACCATACATTCACAGACCAAGCTGTAAATAAAAATACTCGCTAAGTATGTTCTTGGATATTTCAAGAAATCTAGCGAAGGTTTCTTCAATCTGTAGCACACTCCAAACCATCCAGCATTTCTAGGGCAAATACCCAACCCGGAAAGAGAGATATAGATTCCTTCATTAGCAAAGAAACCAACAAGACCATGAGAGTTCATGTTTGCCTGTTGCTTAAAGAAGCAGAGTTAGGCAAGTCACCGTACACAAATCGAGTGGAAAAGATCGAGGAGATACGTAACAACAACAACGTCCATGTGAGGTGGTACTATGAGCCTAAGGAGTTCAAATGCACGAAGTGAAGGAACTGTTCATTTTCTACTACTATGACACCAGAGCATCCACGTGATTGAGGGAAAGTACCTTGTCCAAACCTTCTAGTACTACACCAAGTTTGACATTGTAGAAATTGATGCTTACTAATGTCGGATCGAGTGAAAGGTTTGCTCCGTCACTTTCATCTCCGACCGTTTCGCTTTGTATTGTAAGTGTGAAATGCCTTACAACCTAGATAGTCTCATGGTCCAGTGCGAGGGGTGCAGGTATAGGTTTCATTCCGCGTGTCTTGTAAATAATTTTTTTGATAATATTTTATTTATAATGAGAAATGAACATCATAACATTGAAAATTAAAAAAATAATGTAATCCTCAGAAAAATAAATAAATAAATAAAATTGAAGTAATTTCATACCTAAATATAATAGTTTAAAATATGATTAGAGCTAGACGATTACCGTGCATTCCACGAATATTTATGACTTATGTATTTTAAATAAATATGAAATTATTTATTATAATGTCATATCTCTATAAACATTAATCAATACTAAAATCTCAAATTGTGTGATTAAATATTTTAATAAATAATTTAAAAACATTTTTGAAGTCAACTGATTCTTTAACTTGCACAAAGCTGATTGGTAGCTTTTAAAATATATTTCTCCCAGGAGCATTCATAACCATAATCCCAAAACAAAATTTAAATTTCTTTTGTGTTCTAATTTTTTAATTTGGTAGTAGTTTATTTCCAATCATATACATCCAGTAATGATGTGTGCTTTTCATTTTAGCACCGCTTATTCGATTTTGAAGTTTCTTGCTGACTTTGCAGATTTCTCTATTTAAAATTGCAACCATACATCCTCGTCCTTGCATTTTGAATGAACGATTGGTTATATTGGAGTTTTGAGTTCAAATGCCCTTTTTTACCACCTCATATATGGGTTAAGAACAATCATTAATGGTCACTATAACGATAACGAAAAACTATTGTCACACCATACATGGGGAAAAGTATATAAATTAAATTAGTCATATATGTTCATGGAACACACAGATATTGCCCGATTATATAAATTTTGAAATTTATTTATACTTTGTGTGCATATTTTTTAAAAATAAATGAACAATAGAATTCACACAATTTTTTTGAGTTAGAAGAGTTTGCCATTCAACATCTTTGATTATTTTACCATATATTCACTGAAACACCTGTAAATAAAAATACCCGCTAAGTATGTTCTCAGATATTTCAAGAAATCTAGCGAAGGTTTCTTCAATATGTAGCACACTCAAAACCATCCAAATTTTTATGGCGAAAACAAACCCGACCCGGAAAAAGAGATATAGATTCCTTCACTAACAAAGAAACCAAAAAGACCATGAGAGTTCATGTTTTCATGTTGATTAAAGTAGTAGAGTTAGGCAATTAACCGTACACACCGTGAGTGGAAAAGATCGAGGGCATACGCAACAGCTACAACGTCCATGTGAGGTGATACTACGAGCCCGAGGAGTTCAAATGCACGCGAAGGAACTTTTCATTTTCAACTACTATGACACCCAGAGCGCCCACGTGATTGAGGGCAAGTACCTTGTCCAAACCTTCTAGTACAACACCAAGTTTGACAGTTTAGGAATTAATGCTTACTAATGCCGGATCGAGTGAAAGGTTTGCTCTGTGCCTTTTTTTCCTACTGTGTCGCTGTGTTTTGTAAGTGTGAAATGCCTTACAACCCATATAGTCTCATTGTCCAGTGCAAGGGATGAAGGGATAGGTTTCATCCCGCATGTCTTGAAAATAAAATTTTTGATAACATTTTATTTATAATGAGAAATGACAGTAATAACATTGAAAACTCAAAAAATGCAATCTTCGAAAAAATAAATAAATAAATAAATTAAATTGAAGTAATTTCATACCTAAATATAATAGTTTAAAATATGATTAGAACTGGACGACTACCGTGCATTCCACGAACATTTATGACTTGTGTATTTTAAATAAATATGAAATTATTTATTAAAATGTCATATCTCTGTAAACGTTAATCCATACTAAAATCTCAAATTTTGTGATGATATATTTTAATTAATAAAACTTTTTTGAAATCAACTGATTCTTTAATTTGTACAAAGCTGATTTGTATCCTTTGAAATATTTTTCTTCCACGAGCATTCATAATCACAATCCCTGTACAAAATTTTAATTTCCTTTTGTGTTCTTATTTTTTTTATTTGGTACCAGTTTGTTTCCCATCATATGCCGCCAGTCATGATGTGTTTTTTTTCATTTCAGCAATGCTTGTTTGATAATCAATTTTTTTCCTGACTTTGCACATTCCCCCATTTGTAATTGCAACCGTACATCCTCATCCATACATTTTGAATCAACCATAGGTTCCATTGGAGTTTATAGTTCATAAGACATTCTTTTACCACTTTATATATGGATGATTAAGAACAATCATAAATGGTTACTATAAAGATAACAAAAAATATATTGCCACACCATACATGGGGAAAAGTATATAAATTAAATTAGTCATATATGTCCGTGCAACGCACAGATTTTGCCTGATTATATAAATTTTGCAATTTATTTATACTTTGTACCTATATTTTTTAGAATTACTAAAGCATCAAGTCAACGGTATATTTTAGGGAAATTTTGAAAATATTAAAAAATAAAATGAATGAACAATAGAGTTCGTTCAATTTTTTCAGAGTTAGAAAAACTCGCCATTCAAGAACTTTGATTTATTTACCATACATTTACCGTCCCAACTGTAAATAAAAATACCCGCTATGTACGTTCTCAAGTGAAAGGTTAGCTCCGTCGCTTTTGCCTCCGTTCGTTTCGCGGTGCATTGTAAGTGTGAGATGCCTTACAACCCGGATAGTCTCATGGTCTAGTGCGAGGAATGCAGGGATAGGTTTCATCCCGCGTGTCTTGAAAATTAAATTTTCAATAAAATTTTATTTAGAATGAGAAATGACAGTAATAACATTGAAAACTAAAAAAATGTAATCATCAGAAAAATAAAGAAATAAAATTGAAGTAATTTCACACCCAGTTTTTTTCCAATCATATACCTCTAGTAATGATGTTTGCTTTTCATTTCAGCACCGCTTGTTAGTTTATAAAGTTTCTTGCTGACTTTGCAGAGTCCTTTATTTAAAATTGCAACCACACATCCCCGTCCCTATGTTTTGAATCAACGATAGGTTGTATTGGATTTTTGAGTTCATATGCTCTTCTTTTACCATGTTATATATGGGTGATTAAAAACAATCATAAATGTTTACTATAACGATAAAAAAATTACTATCACGCACAGATATTGCCCGATGATATAATTTTGAAATTTATTTATTCTTTGTTCTTATATTTTTTGGAATCACTTGCGCATCAAATCAATAGTATATTTTAGGAAAATTTTGAAAAAATAAAAAATAAAATAAATGAACAATAAAGTTTGCACAAAATTTTTTGAGTTAGAAGAGCTCGCTATTCAACATATTTGATTTGTTTACCATACATTCACAGACCCAGCTATGAATAAAAATACCCACTAAGTATGTTCTCGGATATTTCAAGAAATCTAGCGAAGGTTTCTTAAGTCTGTAGCACACTCCAAACCATCCAACATTTATATGGCGAAAACCCGATCAGGAAAGAGAGATATAGATTCCTTCACTAACAAAGAAACCAACAAGATCATGAGAGTTCATGTTTGGGTGTTGCTTAAAGAAGCAGAGTTATGCATGTCACCGTACACAAAGCTAGTGGAAAAGATCGAGGAAATACCTAACAGCTACAACGTCCATGTGAGGTGGTTCTACGAGCCTGAGGAGTTCGAATGCAAGCACAGATAGTTCCACGACATGAAGGAACTGTTCATTTTCGACTACTATGACACCCAGAGCGCCCACATGATTGATGAAAAGTGCTTTGTTCACACCTTCTAGTACTACACCAAGCTGTACATGGTAGGAATTGATGCTTACTAATGCCGGATCAAGCGAAAGGTTTGCTCCATCTCTTTCGTCTCTGACCGTGTTTCTGTGTATTATAAGCGTGAGATTCCTTACAACCCATATATTCTCATGGTCCAATGTGTGGGATGCAGAGATAGGTTTCATCCCGCATGTCTTGACAATAAAATTTTCGATAACATTTTATTTATAGTGAGAAATGACAGTAATAATATCGAAAACTCAAAAAAAATATGTAATCATTAGTAAAAATAAATAAATAAAATTCAATTAATTTTATACCTAAATATAATAGTTTAAAATATGATTAGAACTGGGCAACTACCGTGCATTCCACGAACATTTATGACTTATGTATTTTAAATAAATATGAAATTATTTATTATAATATCATATCTCTATAAACGTTAATCAATATTGAAATTTCAAATTGTGTGATGAAATACATTAATGCATAAAACTTTTTAAAAATCAACAGATTCTTTAACTTTTACAAAGTTGGTTTGAATCTTTTGAAATATTTTTCTCCCACGAGCATTCATTAATCCCAATAAAAAAATTAATTTCCATTTGTGTTCTTATTTTTTTCATTTGGTACAAGTTTGTTTCCAATCATATGCTTCCAGTTATGATGTGTTGTTTTTATTTCAGCAGTGCTTGTTCGATTATCATGTTTTTTCCTGACTTTGCAGATTCCCCTATTTGCAATTGCAACACCTCATCCTCATCCATTCGTTTTGAATCAAACATAGTTTCTATTGGAGTTTCCAGTTCAAAAGTCCTTGTTTTATCACCTTATATATGGGTGATTAAGAACAATCATAAACGGTTACTATAATGATAACAAAAATTATTGTCACACCATATATGGGGAAAAGTATATAAATTAAATTAGTTATATATGGCCGTGCAACACACAGACATTGCCTGATTATATAAATTTTGTAAATTTTTTATACTTTATACCTATATTTTTTAGAATTACATTTTTGGAATATTTTGAAAATAATAAAAAATAAAATGAATGAACAATAGAGTTCGTTCAATTTTTTCTAAGTTAGAAGAACTCGCCATTGAAGAACTTAAATTTATTTACCATACATTCACCGGCCCAGCTGTAAATAAAAATATCCACTAAGTACGTTCTCGGATATTTCAAGAAAACTAGCGAAGGTTTCTTCAGTCTGTAGCACACTTTAAACCATCCATTATTTCTATGGGAAAAACTCAACCCGGAAAGAGAGACATAGATTCCTTCATTAACAAAGAAACCAACAATACCATGATTATTCATGTTTACGTGTTGCTGAAAGCAACAGAGCCAAGCAAGTTACCGTACACTGCACGAGTGGAAATGATCGAGGAGATTCACAACAACTACGACATCTTTGTGAGGTGGTACTACGAGCATGAGGAGTTCAAATGCGGGCGCAAAAAGTTTTATGATGCAAAAGAACTGTTCACTTTTGACTACTAAGACACCCAAAGGGCCAACGTGATTGAGGGCAAGTGCTTTGTCCACACATTCTAGTACTACACCAAGCTCGACAGTGTTGGAGTTGATGCTTACTAGTGCCAGATCGAGTGAAAGGTTGGCTCGGTCGCTTTCATCCCCGACCGTGTCACTGTGTATTGTAAGTGTGAGAAGCCTTACAACTCGGATAGTCTTATGGTCCAGTGCCATGGATGCAGGGATAGGTTTCATAATGCGCGTCTTGAAACTAAAATTTTTGATAACATTTTACTTATAATTAGAAATGACATTAACAACATTGAAAACTCAAAAACAATTATGTAATCATCAGCAAAAAATTAATCATTTAAATTGATGTAATTTCATACCTTAATATAATAGTTTAAAATATGATTGGAACTGGGCGACTACCATGTATTCCACGACATTTATGTCTTATGTATTTTAAATAAATATTTATTTATTATAATGTCATATCTCTATAAACATTAATCAATGCTAAAATTTCAAATTGTGTGTTGAAACGTTTTAGGGAATAATTTTAAAACTTTTTTGAAGTCAATTGATTCTTTAACTTGCACAAAGCTAATTTGTGTCTTTTGAAATATTTTTTCCCGGGAGCATTCATAGTCAAAATCCCAATACAATCATATGCCTTTAAATGTTATATGTTGTTTTCATTTCAGCACTGCTTGTTCGACTATCAAGATTCTTCCTGAACTTGCAGATTTCCCTATTTGCAATTGCAACCACGTATCCTCATCTTTGCATTTTGAATCAACCATAGGTTTTATTATAGTTTCAAATTCACATTCTCTTCCTTTTCCACCTTTTATATGGGTGATTAAGAACAATCATAAATGGTTACTATAACGATAAAAAAATTATTGTCACACCATACATGGGGAAAAGTATATAAATTAAATTAGTCATATATGGTTGTGTAAAACACAAATATTGCCCGATTATATAAATTTTGAAATTTATTTATACTTTGTACCCATATTTTTTAAAATTAATTAAAAATAAAGTAAACGGTGTATTGGAGAGAAATTTTGAAAATACTAAAAAATAAAAAGAATGAAAAATAGAGTTCGTTCAATTTTTTTTAGTTAGAAGAACTCTCCATTCAAGATGTTTTATTTATTTACCATTCATTCACTGACCCGGCTTTAAATAAAAATCCCCGCTAAGTACGTTCTGGATATTTCAACAAAACTAGAAAAGGTTTCTTCGGTCTGCAGCACACTCCAAACCATCCACCATTTCCATGGTGAAAACCCGACCAGTAAAGAGAGATATAACTTCCTTCAATAACAAAGAAAACTAAATGACCGTGAGAGTTTATGTTTATGTGTTGCGACTTAAAGCAACAGAGCCAGGCAAGTCACCGTACACAGTGTGAGTGGAAAAGATCAAGGCGACACGCAAAAACTACAACATCTATGTGAGGTGGTACTACGAGCTTGTGGAGTTCAAATGCGGGCGCGGGCAGTTCCACGACGTGAATAAACTGTTCATTTCGGACCACTATTACACCAAGGGTGCCCACACGATTGAGAGAAAGTGCTTTGTCCACTTCTTCAATAACTACAAGAAGTTGGTAGTGTAGGAATTGTTACTTAATGAATCTAAATCGAGTAAAAGGTTGGCTCCGTCGCTTTCGTCCCCGACCATGTCACTGTGTAATTTAAATGAGAGATGCCTTACAACCCGAATAGTCTTATGGTTCAGTGGCAGGGATAGGTTTCATCCCGCGTGTCATGAAAATAAAAATTTTGATAATATTTTATTTATAATGAGAAATGATAGTAATAACATTAAAAACTAAAAAAATGTAATCATAAGAAAATAATAATAATTAAATTAATGTAATTTCATACCTAAATACAATAGTTTAAAATATGATTAGAACTAGGCGACTACCGTGCATTCTACAATCATTTATGGCTTATGTATTTTAAATAAATATGAAATTATTTATTATAATGTCATATCTCCATAAACGTTAATCAATAATAAAATTTCAAACTGTGTGATGAAATATTTTAATGAATATTTTTTTTTTGAATTCAACTGATTCTTTAACTTGCACAAAGCTGATTTGTATCATTTGAAATATTTTTATCCCGGGAGCATTCACAATCATAATCCCAATACAAAATTTTAATTTCCTTTTGCGATCTTATTTTTTCATTTGGTACCAATTTGTTTCCAATCATATGCCTCCAGTTATGATGTGTTGTTTTCACTTCAGCACTGCTTGTTCGATTATCAAGTTTTTTATTACTTTGCAGATTCCCATATTTCCAATTGCAACCGCGCATCCTAATCCTTGCATTTTTAATCAACCGTGTGTTGTATTGGATTTTCAAGTTCATATGCCCTACTCTTACCTCCTTATATATGGGTGATTAAGAACAATCACAAATGTTTAAAATAGCGATAAAAAAATTCATGTCACACCATACATAGGGGAAAGTATAAAAATTAAATTAGTCATATATGACTGTGCAACGCACAGATTTTGCCTGATTATATAAATTATGAAATTTATTTATAATTTTGACCCATATATTTTAGAATTACTTAAGCATCAACTCAATGGTATATTTTAGGGAATTTTGAAAATAATAATAAAAAATTGAATAACAATGGAGTTCGTTCAATGTTTTTCTGAGTTAGACAAACTCGCCATTCAAGATCTTTGAGTTATTTACCATATATTCACCGACCCACCTGTATATAAAAATTCTCGCTAAGTACATTCTAGGATATTTCAAGAAACTAGCGAAGATTTCTTTGGCCTATAGAACACTCCAAACCATCTGGCATTTCTGTGGAAAAAAAATCGACCTGGAAAGAAAAATAGAGATTCCTTCACTAACAAAGAAACCAACAAGACGGTGAGAGCTGATGTTTGCGTGTTGCTGCTGAAAGCAACAGAGCCAAGCAAGTAGAAAAGATTGAGGCGACACGCAACAATTACAACGTCCATATTAGGTGATACTACTGACCCGAGGAATTCAAATGCGGGCGCAGGAAGATCCACGACATGAAGTAACTGTTCATTTCATTCCACTATGACACCCAGAGTCCCCACAAGATTAAGGGCAAGTTCTTTGTCCACTCCTTCAAGAACTACACCAAGCTTGACAGTGTAAGAATTATTGCTTACTACTGCCGGATCGAGTAAAAGGTTAGCTTCATTGCTTTCGTCCCTGACCGTGTCGCTGTGTATTTTAACTGTTAGTTTCCTTACAACCCAGATAGTCTCATGGTCTAGGTCCAGGGGTGCAGGGATGGGTTTCATCCCTCATGTATTGAAAATAAAAATCTCGATAACAATTTATTTATAATGATAAATGACAGTAATAACATTAAAAACTCAAAAAAATTATGTAATCATAAGCAAAAGATAAATAAATAAAATTGATGCAATTTCATACCTAAATATAATAGTTTAATATATGAGTAGAACAGGGCGAGTATCGAGCATTCCACGAACATTTATGATTTATGTATCTTAAATAAATATGAAATTATTTATTATAATGTCATATCTCTATAAACGTTAATCAATACTAAAATATCAAATTGTAAGATGAAATATTTTAGTGAATAATTTTAAAACTTTTTTGAAGTCAACTGATTCTTTAACTTGCACAAAACAGATTTGTATATTTTGAAATATTTTCCTCCCAGGAGCATTCATAATCATAATCCCAATACAAAATTTTAATTTCCTTTTGTGTTCTTATTTTTTCTGTTGGAATCAGTTTGTTACCAATCATATGCCTCCAGTTATGATTCGCTCTTTTCCTTTCAGCACCCCTAGCTTAATTATCAATTTTTTTATTGACTTTGCAGATTCCTCTATTTAAAATTGTAACCATGCAACCTTGTCCTTGCATTTTGAATCAATTGTAGGTTTTATTGGAGTTTCAAATTCATATGCCCTTCTTTTACCACCTTATATATAGGTGATTCAAAATAATCATAAATGGTTACTATAACAATAACAAAAAGTTATTGTCACTCTATAAATGGGGAAAAGTATATAAATTAAATTCATCATATATGGGCGTACAACGCGCAATGATTTCCCGAATATATAAATTATGAAATTTATTTATTAATTGTAGCTATTTTTTTAGATTTACTAAAGCATCAAGTCAACTATATATTTTAAGGAAATTTTGCGTACTACTGTCGGATCGAGTAAAAGGTTGGCTCCATCACTTTCTTCCCTGAGCGTGTTGCAATGTATTGTAAATGTGAGATGCCTTAAAACCCGGATAGTCTTATGGTCTAGTGCTAGGGGTCCAGGGACAAGTTTCATCCAGCGTGTCTTGAAAATAAAAATTTTGATAAAATTTTATTTATAATGAGAAATGACAATAATAACATTGAAAACTCAAAACAATTTTGTAATCATCAAAAATAAATAAATTAAATTGATGTAATTTCTTACCTAAATATAATAGTTAAAACATGATTAGAACTAGGCAACAACCATGCATTCCACGAACATTTATGACTTATGTATTTTAAATAAATATGAAATTATTTATTATAATGTCCTATATCTATAAACTTTAATCAATACTAAAATATCAAATTGTGTGAATAAATATTTTAATAAATAATTTAAAAACCTTTTTGAAATCAACTGATTCTTAAACTTGCACGAAGCTGATTTGCGTCTTTTGAAATATTTTTCTCCCGGTATCATTCGTATTGATAATTCCAATAAAGAGTTTTAATTTCCTTTTTTGTTCTTAGTTTTCATTTGGTACTAGTTTGTTTTCAATCATATGCCTCCAATCATGAAGTGTTGTTTTCATTTCAACACTGCTTGTTTGATTATCAAGTTTTTTTTTCTGATTTTTCAGGTTCTCCTATTTGCAATTTCAATTGCGCATCCACATCATTGTATTTTGAATCAACCATTGGTTTTATTGAAATTTCAAGTACCTATTATGTTCTTTTATCACCTTATATATGTATGCTTAAGAACAATCATAAATGGTTACTATAATGATAAAAAATTATTGCCACTCGATACATTATGAAAAGTATATAAATTGAATTAGTCATATATAGCCGTGCGATGCAAAGATATTACCCGATTATATAAATTTTGAATTTATTTATAATTTGTACTTTTTAAGAATTACTTAAGTATCAAGTCAACGGAATATTTTAGGGAAGTTTTGAAACTAATAAAAAATAAAATGAATGAACAATAGAGTTCGCACAATTTTTTAGAGTTAGAACAACTCGCCATTAAAGATTTTTGATTTATTTATCGTATATTCACTGACCAATATGTAAATACATACATATATATATATACCCGCTAAGTACATTCTCTGATATTTCAAGAGAAATAGCGAAAGTTTCTTCGGTATGTAGCACATTCCAAACCATCCAGCATTTCTATGGCGAAAACCCAACCTGGAAAGAGAGACATAGATTCTTTCACTAACAAAGAAACCAACAACACCGTGAGAGTTCGTGTTTGCGTGTTTCTGAAAGCGACGGAGCCAGAAAAGTCACCGTACACAACGCGAATGGAAAAGATCAAGGCAGTACGCAATAGCTACAACATCCATGTGAGGTGGTATTATGTTCCTGAGGAGTTCAAATTCTCGGGCGGACAGTTCCACAACACAAAGGAACTGTTCATTTTGGACCTCTATGACACCCAGAGTGCCCTAACAATTGAGGGCAAGTGCTTTGTCCACGCCTTCAAGAACTACACCAAGTTGGACAGTGTAGGAGTTATTGCTTACTACTGCAAGATCGAGTAAAAGGTTGGCTCCGTCTTTTTTGTCCCCGACCGTGTCACTGAGTATTGTAAGTATGAGATGCCTTATAACCCGAATAGTTTTATGGTTCAGTACGCTAGGGGTGCAGGGATAGGTTTCATCATGCGTGCCTTAAAAATAAAATTTTTGATAAGATTTTATTTATAATGAGAAATGACAGTAATAAAATTGAAAACTCAAAACAAAATTAATCTTCAGCAATAAATAAATAAATAAATAAAATTGATGTAATTTCATACCAAAATATAATATTTTAAAATATGATTCGAACTGGGCGAGTACCGTGCATTCCACGAACATTTATAACTTATGCATTTCAAATAAATATGAAATTATTTATTATAATGCCATATCTCTGTAAACGTTAATTAGTACTAAAATCTCAAATTGTGTGATGAAATATTGTAATGAATAATTTTAATACTTTTTTGAAGTCAATTGATTGTTTAACTTGCACAAAGATGATTTCTATCTTTTGAAATATTTTTCACCCGGGAGCATTCATAATCATAATCCCAATTCAAAATTTTAATTTCCATTTCTGTTGTTTTTTCATTTGGTACCAGTTTGTTTCAATTGATATGCCTCCAGTTATGATGTGTTGTTTTTATTTCAGCACTGCTTGTTTGATTATCAAGTTTCTTCCTGACTTTGCAGATTTCCCTCTTTGCAATTGCAACCATGCATCCTTGTGTTTTGAATTAACCATAGGTTTTATTGGAGTTTCAAGTTCATATGTCCTTCTTTTACCACCTTATATATGATTAAAAATCATAAATGGTTATTATAACGATAACAAATAATTATTGTCACACCATACATGGAAAAAGTATATAAATTAAATTAGTCATATATGGTCGTGCAACGCACGGATATTGCCCGATTGTATTAATTTTGAATTTTTTTTATAATTTGTACCGATATTTTTTATAATTACTAAAGCATAAGTCAGGGGTATATTTTAGGGAAATTTTGAAACTAATAAAAAATAATATGAATGAACAATAGTGTTCGTACAATTTTTTATGAGTTAGAACAACTCGCCATTCAATATTTTTTATTTATTTACCATATATTCACCGACCCAACTGTAATATATATAAATACCTGCTAAGTTCATTCTCCGATATTTCAAGAAAACTAGAGAAGGTTTCTTCAGTTTGTAGCACACTTCAAACTATCCAGCATTTCTATGGCTAAAACCCAATCTGGAAAGAGAGATATAGATTCCTTCACTTACAAAGAAACCAACAAGACCGTGGGAGTTCATGTTTTCGTGTTACTGAAAGGAACGGATCCAGGAAAGTCACTATAAATGGCGTGAGTAGACAAGATGGAGGCGATACGCAACATCTACAACGTCCATGTAAGGTGGTACTACGAGCCTGAGGATTTCAAATGTTGGGGCGTACAGTTCCACAACGCAAAGAAATTGTTCATTTTGGACCCCTATGCCACCCAGAGTGCCCACACAATTGAAGGCAAGTGCTTTGTCCACTCATTCAAGAACTATACCAAGCTTAATGGTGTATGAATTGTTGCTTACTACTATTGGATCCAGTAAAAGGTTTGCTCCATAGGCTTCATCCCCGACCATGTCATTGTGTATTGTAAGTATGAGATGCCTTACAACCCGGATAGTCTCATGGTCCAGTGTCAGGGTGCATGGATGGGTTTCATCCCACGTGTATTGCAAATAAAAATCTCGATAACATTGTATTGAAAAAGATAAATGATAGTAATAACATTGAAACCTCAAAAAAATTTATGTAATCATAAGAAAAAATAAATAAATAAAATTGATGTAATTTCATACTTAAATATAATAGTTTAAAATTTTATTAGAATTGGGCGAGTACCGTGCATTCCACGAACAATTATGATTTATGTATTTTAAATAAATATTAAATTATTTATTATAATGTCATATCTCTATAAATGTTAATCAATATTAAAATATCAAATTGTGTGATGAAATAATTTAATAAATAATTTTAAAACTTTTTTAATTCAACTGATTCTTTAACTTCACAGATATTGTTTGTATCTTTTGATATATAATTCTCCCAAGAGCATTCATAATCATAATCCCAATACAACATTTTAATTTCCTTTTTTGTTCTTATTTTTTAATTTGGTACCAATTTGTTTCCAATCGTATGCCACAAGTTATGATGTCTTCTTTTCATTTCGGTACCGCTTGTTCGATTATCAAGTTTTTCCTAACTTTGTGGATTCCCCTATTTAAAATTTTAACCACGCATCCTTGTCCTTGCATTTTGAATCAACTATAGGTTGTATTGGAGTTTCAAGTTCATATTCCCTTCTTCTACAACCTTATGTATGGGTGATTAAGAACAATCATAAATGGTTACTATAACGATAACAAAAAATTATTGTCACACAATACATGGGGAAAAGTATATAAATTAAATTAATCATATATGGCCATGCAACGCACAGATATTGCCCGATTATATAAATTTTGAAATTTATTCATACTTTCTACCTATAATTTTTAGAATTACTTAAGCATCAAGTCAACGGTATGTTTTAGGGAAATTTTTAAAATAATATAAAATAAAATGAATGAACAATAGAGTTCGTACAATTTTTTCTGAGGTAGCCATTCAAGATCTTTGATTTATTTACTATACATTCACCGACCCAGATGTAAATAAAAAAATACTCGCTAAGTACGTTCTCGGATATTTCAAGAAATCTAGCGAAGGTTTCTTCAGTGTGTAGCACACTCCAAACCATCCAACTTTTTATGGAGAAAACCTGGCCCGGAATATAGATTCCTTCACTAACAAAGAAACCAATAAGTCTGTGAGAGTTCATGTTTGCTTGTTCCTGAAAGCAGCAGAGTCAGGCAAGTCACCATACACTGCGCAAGTAGAATAGATCGAGGAGGTACGCAACATTCATGTGAGATGGTACTACTAGCCTGAGAAGTTCAAATACTGGTGCAGGAAATTCCACGACGCAAAGGAACTTTTCATTTGTTTACTACTATGACACTGAGAGCACTCACGTGATTGAGGGCAAGTGCTTTGTCCACACCTTCGAGTACTACTCCAAGCTCGACAATGTAGGAATTGATGCTTACTAATGCCAGATCGAGTGAAAGGTTTCCTCCGTCGCTTTCATCTCCGACTGTGTCGCTGTGTATTGTAAGTGTGAGATGCCTTACAAACCAGATAGTGTCATGGTCTAGTGCGAGGGGTGCAGGGATAGGTTTCATCCCGCGTGTCTTGAAATAAAATTTTCGATAACATTTTATTTATAATGATAAATGACAGTAATAACATTGAAAACTCAAAATAAATTATGTAATCATCCGCAAAAAATAAATAAATAAAATTGAAATAATTTCATACCTAAATATAATAGTTTAAAATATGATTAGAACTAGACGACCACCGTGCATTCCATGAACATTTATGACTTATGTATTTTAAACAAATATGAAATTATTTATAACTATGTCATATCTCTATAAACGTTAATCAATAATAAATTTTCAAATTTTGTAATGAAATATTTTAATAAATAATTTTAAAAAATTTTTAAATCAACAAATTCTTTACTTGCACAATGAAAATATTTATTATTATGTAATATCTCTATATACGTTAATGGTGTGTCCATTTTATATAGTTATTTTGGGATCTTTTGTACTCATTTTGGTAGTCTTTTGTGCTTTGGATACTCTATTTTACCTTGAAATCCTATTACTAGAGTTAATTTATCATTTTTGTCACTTGTAATAAGGATTCCGTGAGACGAGTTAATTGTTGAATATTTGAATACCTTGAAGAATCCATTTTGAAGACATTGAAGATTTTTTGAAGACCCGGAGAAAGGAAAAGGAGACAACTACATGAAGACCAAAGAGAAGAAGTCATTTGAGGGCAGAGTACTCTGACTGTCGCGAGTCGCAACGCCTGTGTCGCGAGTCGCGACGGCCGTCAACCCAGAATTACTTTTTGTATTATAAATACTCATCACTTTTCTCTTTCTTCCACAACTCTTTCCTCCTAATTCAGAATAGAGAAAACCCTGGG
>JAULKM010151989.1:0-17179 GCA_032355605.1 Rubia tinctorum | reverse complement strand
GTTTATAGATCTTCCGTACCTAACTGATTAATTAATATACTCCTCCTCCTATATGTTAACCGTGAATAGTTATCCACATAGTCTAGATTAGGTTGTTATTCTAGATAGCTATCCATCTGATTTAAATCCTTTTTGGTAAGGGATTTTAACTTGATTTGAATCTTGAATCCCTTCTTGATATGAATCTCCTTGCGAAAAATCTAAATTGCAGAATTTTAGATCTTTGACAACCAGAGGAATCTGGCCCAAATCCTAATGTGACCGCACGAAATTCAAGAATCTAGCCCTCAGGGTATTCTTAATTTCGACTTGCTCACTAACTAGCCCGCGTGATTAGTTCACAGGGTTATTGATACTTAATTAACACGAAGGATTAAACAACAATGAAGACGCTCGCAAGCAATGAGTATAATTCAAAAATTCGGAATATATGATTGATAAAAGGTGTAAAAATTCGTGGACAAGCCCCTATATATATGGTACATCTCGGCCATAAACCCTAATCATACATGGAAACTGAATCGACTTATGACAGATTTAAGAATCTAAAATCATGTCTAACTAAAATAGCTAAAATAAATGGTAACTATGGTAATATGGTCGAGATTCTTCAAGAAGTAGTCTTGAAGAATATTACCTTATATAATCTTAGCAAATCTAACTCTAATCAGAATAAAATTAATATTGTTGTGTGGTGACAGAGCAGCGACAAGCTATGGTTGGGTGGTTCGCGAGCTAGGGTTGGTGGTGGCGGGCTAGGGTTGTGAATCGGGTGGTGGCAGACTGGGGTTGGGTGGTGGAGGGTTGGGGCTGGGAATAAGATGGCTATGGTGGCTGTTGGTATGCCTTGAATACTGTAATAGCCGCTTCTGCGACCCTGGCCTATGGGTCCGGGGGGCGGCAGACGCCCCCGAATTGCGTTTTGGCCCAGTTTGTTAGGGTTTAGTGGAGACAGCATATAAAGTGTCTCTCTCTCTGTAAACTCTATTCTGTTCCGCACTTAGATAGGTAGAAATCTGGCCAATTTCTTGGCGTCTGTAACTTGCTACCTATTATAGTGAATTCGTCTCCCGTGGATGTAGCCAAAATTGGCGAACCACGTAAATCTTGTGTCTTGTTAATTTCGTTCATATTTTCTGTTCTTTCTCCATTCTGCACAACAAGGGTTTTGGTCCCTTGTGATTCTGCACAAAACCCCCACATTTTGGACATTGTTAACGTTTATGACTGCATACCTCGTTTCTGTCGAGACACATAACACAAATCCATTGGCTAATATGTTCGGGAACTGGATGGTGTTAGCCGCGCCTTGACTGAAACGGAAGGTATAGTGATCAATTGAATCCATTTCCTGAAACATTCGAAGTAATAGCAGTTCAATTAATATTGGTATGTGACAGAAAAAATTCAATGATGGATAAAGTGCTTAACTTGGCATAGAGGAGATACATAAAATCTTATCAGATTAATTCAGATGCATATACAATCCAAGAATAAATCCAAGAACAAACAATACATATACAAAAATCTTCAATAAAAAAAAGAAGAGAAACGAGAAGTTACCTTGAAGTGAACACGATGCAATTGAGTGAATGAAATTTGACAAAAGAAAACCATTCTTATTTAAAAGGTAAATGGATCCTATTTTATGATCCACATGGTTGGTTGCATGCCTCCATTTTGCCACATGTAAAAGGATTTGCTGCATGGCTATTATGGGTAGAAAAACATATTGGTTTGGTGCATTCTTTGACCAAAATCGAATAATATTATCATCGACTAATTTTTTTATTAAAAATGTTGTGAGATTTTATATTTTTTACAAATTATTTTCATTTATAACATGCCACATCATGTTCCACTTGTGCTGTTATTTTGAATTTGTGTGGAATCAAACTAAGCGCTAAATAGTTTGGAGTTTTATAGTGTCACATGATTAAAATCAGTTGAGGTTAGAGTTCAACTCAGTCCGTCTAGATTATTTTTTTCATAATTTCCTTGACGAGAACCCTTTTGAGAAGTGATAGGTTACTAAAAATTGTGGGTAGGTAAAATGCTTGAACGGTAAGTAATGAGAATGATAGTTTTGATGGCGAGATATTGATTTTGGATTCGAAAACTCTATCGCCAACGCAAGTCCTTTCTTTAATTAGTGGTTCTATTAATTTATACCCTAAATGTAATAAAATTGGGTTTCTTTGAATCAATTTAATTAATTGATTCATGCAATTTAGCTGTTTATAAACATTATTACAGTCGATTGATGTACGCCCATGACTCTAACAGTTGATTGATTGATTAATTAATTAAGTAGTTTGATATTTTCTATAATCGAATCATGTACGTGGTGGTATGAATTTTGATGTTTACTCGCTACCTAACTGTGTATTCACCATGTCAAACTGTGGAGACAAGATTGTTTTGTTCAACAACCAGGTACATAACTTAAATATACATCTTCAAATCCTTTTTATCCGACTGAATTGATATAACCCAAGTTTTCATATTGTGGTCAGGAGGTTAATAATATTGCTTCAGGTAGCAGGACAGGCCAACCCATATATGTTGAAGGGGGCCTAGGAGCTCTTGGTATCGAGCAGTACACCTTCTCGCCCACAAAGCATGATTCTTAGTGATTCTGCCCCAGCAGCACTTCATAGTGATTTCGACCTTGGTAGTTTTTTTGCAGCTCTATCCTTTTCATTCGGTTAGACACTGTAATTCTCAGCTTTTGCATGTGAAATCCTAACCACAATTAATGTAGTTTGATTCTTTTCAGGAAATTCCCCCACATTCAGACACTTCTACTGGAGCAAAAGGTTCCAGCCGCCATTCAGTGCAACGGAAAGGGTTGGGAGGTGTTCTGCTCTGGTAACACAACAAGCAAGGCACATAACCCAAAGTGCTAGACAAAATTCATTGAAGACAATGACTTGAAGATCGGAGACGCTACCTTCTTCGAGCTTCTAGACTTCACCAAGTGGAAGATTGTTTTCAAATACGTCTTATTTGAATTCAGCTCATCTTCCAGGCCCCTCCCTCCGTGCTCGATTTAGGGTTTTCTACGTTCAAGTCAATAAAGATGTTTTTTAGTTAAAATTTTAAAATTTAAAATGAAAACCTCGAGTTTGATAATTTTATGGAATGTGGGCTATTAAGTTTTCTACATTTGAAGTTTTCTTCATGTTTCTTGTTGCTAAAATATAGTAGTAGTAATGTTAGGGCAGGTCCAATGTGTTTTGAGGTCTTATGACAAATTTTATTCCAGGCCCTTTATATAACCTTTTGGCATCAATATAAAATATCACAATTTTTTTGCAAATTTACAGGATATCGTTTCTATTAAACTATTAAAAATAGAAATTAGAATTAGAGCAATAAAATTTCAACCGAAACTTCAACGTGGGTGTAAACTATTCAAATTCAACAAGTTTTTCAATTTTTAGTTCATTGCATATAACTATGACAATTGATATTTTAAATCACATTAATTTACATGCGAAATTAAATAAATGAGATCCCACATACCATTAGAACAAACCAAATGAGATTCGTATATAAATTAAATGGATCATTATAATAATTTTTTAATGTGAATGAAGAGGGCAGTAACTTAATTTTATAAAATTCCACTATTAAATCACCAATATAACTATATTAGCTATTTAAACACTCAAATTTTAGGAATCAAGAAATTAGGTTACTTGTTTTTATCAAATTCGAAGAATGCGTGAGATACAAATTTGAATTGAGAAGTGACTAGCGAAAAGAAGAAGGAACATAGTTTTTACAAGGATACGCCGAATTTGATTTTATTGATCAGCGTCGATGCACTTGACAATGAGAGGTGAGAAGGGATAGAAAATGAGAGAAACACGTGCGGAAGGGAGTTGGATTAATCAAATAAATAATGTAGTATTACAGTACTAAGCAAAAAAAAGAATAAGGCTGATTTTAAAGATTTTTTTAAAAAGGCCAATTTTAAAGAAGAAGAAAGTGCTTTTATAACATTACCTAGTTGATGTAAGTGCAATTGTACCCATTCCGAAAGCTGAAGGCCGGATTTGATGAAAAAGTCAATTTTACCCCTGGTTAGAAAATAATTAAAAAGCCGTAAAATAGATAAAGACAGCAAAGCCCCAGGCTCATTAACTCCTCTTGTGTCTTCCATTCCCATATCCTTTATTCCCTGCATTTCTATCGATGAAAAATCCTTGGACGTTGTAGTTCTTCCTCATCTCGCTCTGTTCTCCGTCATTGTAGAGGCCGATTCAGGCGGAATCGGTGGCGCTTCGACGAATACGACTCTGTGGCAGTGCATTTTCTTCCATGGCAAACCCTTGTCTTGAAAAATATACTATTTTGGCACGGTACCTGACATCCGGCGTGATTCTTTGTTCGGCGGTGTTTCAGTGGTTGATTCTGGCAGCATAGGTGGTGTTTTGACGAGTTCAACTGGGTGGCTGCGCTCTAGGATTTGCGGAATCTTATATTTGGAAGAGCGTCTACAATAAATCGTTGTGAAATGGTATATTCTTTTCCAGAATTTTGACAAACAGACTACATTAATGACTGTGATAATGTGTTTATGTGATAATGTGTTTATGTGATAATACTTGGGTTCCCGTCATTTGAATGTAGCAATACGTAACATATGGGTTATAATATAGGGTGTTGGCCAAATTTTTTATTGATTTGAAAGTGTATTTTCCGGATTGATGATTGAATGATTATTTTTGTGTGTGGCTCTTATGTTTCTCTGTTGTTTGAGAAGTGGTAGAAATGGTTAAATGAGTTTCACGGCAAGGGCTTGACGGACGGCAACGACAGAGCTCGTACATGGAGGCGGAGTGGTGTGGATACGAAAACCGCGGCCTTTTATGAAACCTAGGAGAGACAAGGCAAAATAACAAAATTTTAAACCAAATAATACTTAAAATCAAAGTTCAGGTGGGCCCCACATAGATTAGAGGGTAAATTTGTAAACGTACATTAAGATTTTAACACTAAGGGTATTTTGGACATTTTACATACGGTCAACGATGAAAAATGGAAGTCAATGCCAGAAATGTGGTCGGAGGGTTATATTGGTACTTACATTAACTAGTTAGGTTTATTTTTGAACTAAAAATTATTTGAGAGTTATATTGATATTTAGTCAGATAACTAGGGTTATATTGGTTTATAAAGAAATGACAGTTTTAAATAAAAAACAAGGCAAATAAAGAAATGGCCGTATTTTTTTTTAAAAAAAAGCAAAGAAAGATAGGGCCCAAATTTACTTGATATGTTTCCTCTAAACAATAATTTATAAAACTAAAATTGAAATAAGCCAACATTAATTGAAAATTAGCCTAGCCCTTGTGCTCTTTTTCAATAACTAAAAAGGAAATCAGCCCGGCTCTTTGTGCCTTTTCCGTAATTGAAAAGGGAAGAAAAAATAAAACAAAATCCAGCTCATACATATTAAGTAATTGATACAATATAAAAAATATCATTTTTTAATGTTCTATTAGTTTAATATTTTTAAGGAGAATAACACTATATTCTTTTTCTCACTGGATTTTTTTTAATGAGGCAGTGTGATCATTTTAGTTTTATTTTTAATAAAGCCATAAACTTGGTCATGTTGGATTAGAAGAGTTTTGGTAATATTTTAATTAGAGTTTAGAATATTTAGTTTGGATTTAATTATAATTATATTTGGTAGGTTGAGATAAGGTAGATTCATTCAATATTTGGATTGACTTATTTGGATGAATATGGTCATCATTTATATTTAGATTAGCTAGTTTAGTTAGATATGATATTAGGTTCTTAAACCTGTCATAAGTCATTCCAGTTTCTATTTGTACTGGCCGAATTATACCCTGCAAATAAGGGAGGCCATCCACGAAATTTAACAACATTATTATCAATCAAAAAGCCAGACTTTCGAGTTTATACCCTTATTTTTTCATTGTTGCTTAATCCTCCGGGTTAATTAAGTATCAATACCCTTTGTGAACTAATTTTGCGGGCTAGTTAGTTAACAAAGTAAGTTAATCCTGCGGGCAACTTAACGAACAAATTTTCAAATTGAAAGCCAATCCCGAGGGTTAGTTGGTGATCAATTCGAGTTGAGAGTAATCTCGAGGCTAGTTATTCAACATTTCGTGCGATCAAGTGAGGGTTTTCAGATCCCTTTCATTCAGTCAAAGATTTTTTATTCCGCAATCTAGAGTTTTCGCAATGAGATTCATATCAGTAATGGTAAAAAATTGTGTTCAATATATTTATAACCCTAACTTTTGTTTGAAAGTGCCAATATAACCCTGCAGTATGAGAAAGATCCAATCTAACCCTTACTTATTACCAATTGTATCAATCTAACCCTAACTATTGATCAAATTGTGCCAGTATAGCCAAACTACCTAATTTTGGCATTGACCCAAAGAATCCAGGCATTGACAAAAGACGGAAATGACCAAAATATCTCTATAACTAAAGCTGAAAATTTAATACCTATTATACCCATATTTTCATTGTTCTTCACAACCCATCTCCGCCACGCCAGAAACCTCCACCGCCACCGACCTCCAAAACAAAGATGAAGACAATAGACTAAAAACAAACACCTATTCACCGCCACATCCCAAATCTCCCTCTGCTGCCTCTCACCACCAATTCACCACACCACCATCGCTACTCCTGCCCGTGCCACCTGCCACCTCCCTTCACCGCTGCTTCCATCACCTTCTCCACATCTCAACTCTCCCTCTGCCATCACCTTCCACCGAATCACCACACCACCACTTCCAGAAGACTTGCCCTGCCACCCTGCCCCACTACTACTAGACCATAGCCCCGCAGCTGACCCTAGCCCGAGAACGAAGACAAAGACGAAGCTATGTAGGTAGCACCGCCGTCAAAACCCTAGCCCCAGAACGAAGGTGTGTTTTAGATGAAATATTTGAATAAAATTCAAATTTCTTAGTTAGGGTTACTTGATATTAATTTGATTTTTCATTTTGTTTTGCATTCTTTGAAAAGAAACACATGTGCTCAATAGTGAGATACGAGAATATCATTCGTGAAAAAATAAAGAACCCTCGAAAATGTCTGTAAGAAGCAGCTATACCTAGTACAAAACTTTAGAACCGGATGCTCTGTGTTCATCCCCATTCAGAAATTTAAGTTACGAAAGAAAAACTGGAAATACATTAAAGAATATGCCTCTACAAAATGACATAGAATCCAGCACTATAGAAGTGTATCTATAGAGGAAAAAAGTGTTGCCAATTGTTTTGAAAATGTTGCAGCATAAACCTAATGCAACATGATTTTAAGGCATGTTGTTGTATATAAAAGTTGCGCTTTTCAAGTCAACTCCAACATTGTTCAAGTGTTGCTTTAGCTTCTTTTTGTAGAAAAAATTGATTAAGTATCCCATATACCAACTAATTTAATACGAAGACAATCAATAACGAACCAAATAAAAAGGATGTCAGGATCTAGTTTTCGCAAGCTAACAAAAAGAACTCCTTAAGTTAAAGGCTAGATAAGCACATCCGATAGTTTATATTTGGTACTTTAATTAATAAATGGTATACCTCACTTTGATTTGAAATGTGTTTTTGTGGAAACTTCACATTATATAATAGCTGACAGAAAAATAGCAAGGAATCAAACACATATTGGGAAGAATATATGCACCAAACCTATTTTCTTCTTAATTGATTAGACTAACTATAGAAACCTTTTAGTTATGTAGTTTACTGATAAGTAACTAGGTTTTTTATAGTTCTATAACTTGATTGCTTTATTATGAAAAATATCAGAATATGTCCCATTATGCTTCATATCTTTCTAGGTCTCATTGATTTTGCTGAAAAGTTTCTCCCAATTCACCGTGTTCAATGGGCTCAACACATCACCACATCACTGGTGGAGACTTTAGGCTTTGGCTTTAAAATCGACAAATGAAGTTATAGATTGCAAAAATGTATCAAGCCATCTCTGCAATCCAATAGAACATTATATTTTGGATTTTTAGATTTCGTAATTTTATGTCAAAATTCAACTAATATTCATGGAATATAAAATATAACGGATAAACATTGCATTAATGCTTACAAATCGAAATTACAACTTGATTTTTTGCAATCGAATTACGTGAATCCAATTGACTTTTTCCTATAAATTATCATTCCGATATGTATCTTCATCCCAATTTCAATCCTCATCCCTCCTCCTAGTAATAAAATCAAACATAACATGGAAGCACTTTTTGGGCATCATTACTATTCTTACTACGTTAGCAGTGAAACGATAGACTTATTACTTCCTGGAATGGTCGGATATCTTTTTGAAGTCTCAGTCTATAACATGTCTGAAAAGTGTATTTCAGTTTTTTTTCATGATATGTGGGGTTTGGACAGCATTACGGAGGGCCGGGCACTGAACCCAATCTCTGAAGTGTTCCACATACCCTGTGGTCAGATGTTGTTCAGACAAAACAATCAAGATGATTAGGAGTCAGTGTCCCGTGTGGCATTCATGTTGCAAGGCCTTGGAATTCTGGAGGGGGAGCACCCAAAAATGGTGTCCCAAATCTGGGATTTCATAGCGAGGAAGCACCTTAACACCACTTACGGGCCCCGAGATCTAATTCCTATCCAGATTGATATTGGACGATGGATGGTGGCTAACATCACTGACCAATTTATGTTAATTTATGATCTAGAGAATAATGAACAAGAAGAAGAGGAGGAAGAAGAAGAATATGATGATGATGAAGAATAGGATGTGATTATTGAAATTTTTGGTGAATCTCAACGGGCGACCGATGGGCATGCTGCAAATTATTTAGCTGTGGGTAATGACATTGTTCCTGAGGAGCCAGAAAATTGTTCAATCTCCCTTGACCAGCTTTCAGTTGGAGATCAAAGACGTAAGCTACCGTGTAAACCCGAGTTTCATCAAGAATACATTTTTGGATAATTTCTTGGCAACCTGACCTGTCCTCTCTGTCGATTCGAGATAGTTGTTAAGCCATCTACGTATCTCCTCAACTTTTAAATTGTTACTTAATAAATATGTGGTATATCGTTGAAAAAAAGAAACAAAATTAATTTAGTCGAAAAGCATGCTAAATGGAAAAAAAAGAACACAATGTACTAGTGACCTTAAAGGCTTTCATTTTTCTTTCTATGTTACCGGATTATTAAATTCATAACATATTTTTACAAAATTGTTTTTTCTTTTGGATTCTTTCTAAAATTGTAAGCACTTGTGAATTCACATTGTATTTAAAAAAACATTAAGTAATGTCAATGAGAAGGGTTCTCATGTAGATTAAGTGAGTATTTAGGGAGTCCAATTTAAAAGGTCTGAAATTAGTTGTCTATTGTTAAGGATTTATTGATAAGGTCTTGTTTGACTGACTAACAGTTAGACCAATCATGAAAAATGACATTTTAATAACTTTTAGGATCAAGTATAATTATTTTGAGACATTTTAAAAGTTTTTCAAAATTATAGAAACCATGTTACAATGAATAAAAACATGCATCAAATCACCCCATTAGTTACATCAATTATGAAACAATTTCGAGTGGACACTGGTGCAAGTTTAAAAGGTGAAAAAAAAATCAAATAGTGCAAGTTTTCGAGTGGACACTAGTCTCTAAAAATATTGCAGTGCCTATTGTTTTTATATAGATTAATGAATGACGTATTTGATGACCCTCTATGCATTGTGAAACAGGCGAGCTGTATAAATTTCGAAAAAAAAAAGGATGATACTAGAGGAACAAAGGGATGAATGATAAGAACAAAAAAATAAATAGAAATGTGTAGCACATACAGGAAGCCAAAAGACGTACTCAAGTTCGCGTCATACATAATTCCTCTCTTTTTATGTAAAACTTTGTTGAGTTTTAAATATGTAATCGGACCACCAACAAAACATCACTTTGTTGAGTTTTAGGAGCCTCAGCGTTTGAAGAATAAGGTGAGCTTTAGCTTTTCTTTCTTGAGTTCTTCATCTTTAACCTCAGTTTTTTCCCCCTTTCATTTCAGCCATTCAGTCCACCGCTCTTTTGCAGGTATAAATTAATAGAAATGGATGAAATTGACAGCCGCCGCCGCTACACTTGCAATATCAGTGAAGCCAGTGATTTCCCGCTTCCGGACAATTCCATGGATGATGGATTCATCTTACATTTCGTTGTTAGCACAAGGTATGAAAATATTTATTTTCGTACGGAGGGTAATTGCTGGGTTTTGTACAGCATTACAGAGGGCCAGAACCCTAGAAAGTCATCCTTCCTCGTGCGGCGCACTCCACTGGTTTCTGGAAATGTCGATCGCACCCTCGAGGCCGCGAATCTATCCATCGTGCTAGAGGCTCTTGACATACCCGAGGCCGAGCATCGGAAGATTGTGTCCGAGATTAAGGAATTTGCATGGGACATGGCCTTTTATAACGATCCCCCGATGTTGTTGCCAGTCCTGATTGAGATTGGCAAGTGGAGCGCTGTGAACGTCACTGACCACATCATTGTCGGGGCCGAGGGGCAAGATGATTACGAGGAGGAGGAGGACGATGATCAGATCTTGGAACTAATTTCTGAGATGTCGATAGAATCCCACCAGCCGAGAGGCAGGCCAGCCGCGGCGGGTGCTGTGAACGAATTGGTGGAGAGTGGTAGCATTGTGGTTCCAAAGGCGGTGGAAAATGAGGCGCTTAAATGTGTGATCTGCCTTGGAAAACTGTCAGTTGGAACTAATGTGTTTCGGATGCCTTGCGGTCATATGTTTCATCCGGAGTGTATTCTTCAGTGGCTAGCCTACAAAAATGAATGCCCTGTTTGCAGGTTTGATTTTCCGATCGAGCTGGGAACAGAAAGTTAAGGTGTGAGAAATTGTTAGTTTTTGCTGTGATGTTGTAATATATAGAGTGACGATGCCTCTTTTTTTTTTTTTTTCTTCTGATCCCTGGTATGTAAACAATAATTTTGCATATAATTAGTTGTTGCTTTTAGTTTCAATTATTTCTTGTTTTTTTCCATAAAGAAATGACCGCCTAATCAAAGATATTGATTTTGTTTTTGAGGAATTAAGATCTTAATTAGTAGACGGATTATGAATAGAGACTTTCAGAAACCAGTCCTCATTTTCCGACCCGATTCCTTTATCGATGCTACATATTAAAAGAGAACTACAACTATATATTAATTAAGAAGAAGAAAAAAACTGAAGATAAGAAAATTTAATATTAGTTTGGACGGTATTTGTAACAACTTTGACGTCATGCACCTCTTCGCCGAGCAGAATTAATTGAATCCAAGAGCCATGTACATTCAAAATAGCAAGATACATTTTGTGTTGTATTTTCTGACAAATTCTCCTCTATTTTTTAAAATCTATATATGACAAAGCCACTCTGGTAGTTAGCAGTACAGGTTTACCGGCAACCTCTTAAAATAATTAATCTGAAGAGTAACCCGTAAAACATTTGGCACCGGTGAAACAAATCACGGTGCCAATCAACTCATTGATTCACTGATTTTTAAAAAAAATGGTGAAACAAAGCAGTGCTTAAGTGATGTAGGAGTCGAAGAAGAAATCGATCGTTGCAAAGGTTCCACAGTTTCAGCGCAAATTTAACATTTGGTGTCCAAATTACTATACACTGAGAATCACTTATCTTTGGTTTGCTCTTCTCATTGCCACATAAGTCTTTGTTTAGTATTGTAATATCCACTATTACCTTTGTGTATTTCTCTCTTATTGTCATTGAGGCTTTAGATTAGAATGGTAATACTTCGTTAGCGCCTCAAGATAAATAGGTGTATCCCATATCAGATGTTGTAAACGCACATTGTGCAAAATTTGAGCTTAATAGAAAATAGATGAGAATCATATAAACCCTCGTCGTAGAGATGATTTGGAAAAAAAACACGATTTAAAGACTTCTTGTATGCCAAAAATATTTTATCTTCCATTCAATAATATTTCGCAGATTTTATCTTCTTTCATGGTGAAGTCCAAAAATTATTTTTAGCGTTTAAACACTTGCAAATCCTACATATTCCGACTGCAAGGGGCAGAACCAGGATTATGATAGGGTAGGGGATTTATTGTACACTTCATCTAAAACTATAAAAAATTATTTTTCTAAATTTTTTTACATAGTATATATTTATGTTGTAATGCTAAAAGTTAAAGTGTGCAATTTAAATTGAGACGGAAGAAGTATTACTTTTTATGATATTTAATACAAATCACTCTTGGAAACTACTTCTTCCATCCCACTTTAAATTTCCTATTTTCTTGTTTGGTACGTCGCACTATAAAATTCCTAATTCTAAACTTTCTACTTTTAGCCATAAATATGTGGTCATAACTCTTTCTATCATTTGATTTATGTAAGCTCACTTTCATCACCCAGGAAAAAGATGTCACATATATTTTTTTTATAAAATTTGTGCAAAAAATAATTAGAAAATTTAAAATAAGACGGAGAGGGTATAAAAGTAGAGCGGAACCGAACGTAGCTAGGGCGTTTCTAGCTAGTGCGTTTCTCTTCCTTAGTACGTAACTGCGGTGGCCGCATATCCGTGACGAGGGTGCAGCTTAATTGCCGCATTAGTTCTTGAATACTAAGGGCGGTTTCAGATTTTGAAGGCAGTTGTTTTAGACTAAATTGTTTATTTGAATCTCAACATATATTTGAATAACTTGTTTGGTTCCCACTTTCAATACTGCCCCTTTTTTACCCTTAGCATTTTGAAAATAATTTGTTTGGACCCCAAGGTGGTTTTCAATGTGGTTTTGGGTAAATTAAATTGTTTATTTGGGCTCCAACATATATTTGAATACCATCTTTTGGTCCCCAAAACCACCTTGAAAATCACCTTGGGGCCCAAACAAATTATTTTCAAAATGTTAAGGGTCGAATGTGGGCAGTATTGGGAGTGGGGACCAAACAAGTTATTCAAATATATGTTGGGGCTCAGATAAACAATTTAGTCTTAGTTTTATAATAGAACCCCTCATACTTCCTCTGTCTCATTTTAGCATACAATATAACTATTCATTTAGTCAAAATTTTCTAACTTTGATCCTGAAAATGAATTGGTATAAAATAAAATTACTATTGTGTGATACATTGTGAGATTCATTATAACATATATTTTTAAAATATCAAATTTATACAAGTTTTATTTATTCGTAATGAAATATATTAAGGATCAAATATTTCAAGTCAACTGTAAAAAGTCAAAAGGTCAACCTTAAAATGGGAAAGAGGAGTATCTAATATGTTATCGGAGGTCAAGATTGGTCTGATTTGATAGTTTTAAAAATTATCAGATCGGGTCGCGTTTGGTTTGGATCATTTCAGTCTCGAGTACAGTTTCTGTGTAATTTTTTTGAATAGGGTTCGGATTGGGTTTGGTCGGATTCAGGTATATTTAGTTCAGGTCTCATTCATATAAATCTAGTAAAATTTAATTATAATGAAAATTTATATATATATATATATATATATATATATATAAACTTTTAAATACACTTTTAAAATTTTGATGAGCTAATATACGAAGAATTATTAATATTTTATGATTTTCAATGTTAGTTTTAGTCAAAAAATTTATGTAAAATTTTTTATCCTCTAAAATAAAAACATAGTTCCCTCGAGGAAACTATGATATTTATGCAAGTATTAATTCATAGGCGTTCAAATTTTAATTTGTATTAACAAAATAAAATATAGTCTATTTCAAACCGGGTTAACATTTGGTTCGGATCCCTTTTGATTCATTATATTTTTCAGGTACAATCGAATATCTTTCGGATGCTGGTTCTTTTGGGTTATTTTCGGGTTTTGATTATGAGTTATTTTTGGGTTTGGGTCATCACACTGACACTTTTCATTCAGGTTCGATTCGATCGGGTGATTTCAAATTTCAAGTCATTAATATATCATCACTATAAGGTGTTGGTTCGAGTTCGGTTCAAGTATTTAATTTCGGGTATTCAGGTTCGGTTATAGTTTGCGAGTTGTAGGCATAACATGCCGTTCAACATTATGCAATTAATTTATAATATCTGAGTTTAAAACGTCTTTTACAATGCGATTCATTTTTAGAATTTTCTTGATAAATCATATCTTATCTCATGTCCTAACCGAACATTTTCGAATTTTATTGATAAATCATATCCTATCTCATGTCCTAACCGACCAAATGAATTTACTGCCAAAGTGACCTTGGTATCTTGTTGACGACTGGTGTTTTTGTAAATATGTGCATCTACGTTCTTCTTCTTCTTTACTGCAACTTTGTTTGTTCCGTTTTTTTCTTTTGCTACAGCATCTTTGCAATTCTAGAATGCCATAATCAGTTGAACCTGTCATTTCGATGGAATTAGTGTTTCCTGATTGATTGGATTCATCAGGCGGTACTAATACCGTTGAAGAGAAGAATTTGTTTTCGACTGCCATTAATCTTTCTTCCTGTCGCGCTTGCCCCCACTGTTCTTGCTATCGAGATTTGGGCTCTTTGAAGAAAGCTTCCTTAAGTAATCGTGAAATCGTCAGACTTATATCTTGTCTTCCCCACTCGAGTGGGTTCAAGTTTGGGTGTGGGAGAGGTTCCCTAAACTATGTCCTGAACCTCGTCACGTTGAGCTGGGAATGCCAAAATATGCGCGATGGTGTGGGGTGGAACCGTTACATTTTAGGGTTTCTGATGATGTTGCTAGAGTTTTAGATTCATCAGGGGGGATTTCAGGTGGCGGCCTTAAGCACAGTTCTTGGAAAACTGAAATCCAAAGAAGTTTTATATGATCAATCGAAAAGAAAATTATATTGTGTTTGGCTCTGATATGTATTCTGAAATCGAGGATTTGATTCGATGTTGGAGAAGTTGCGAGCTAGTTGGAATGGACTGTTTGGAGCCATATCTGCCTCATCGCAATTCGGGTGCGACCAAGATATTCCAGGGCCTGTGGAAGGGTTGATGTAGAGATATTTTGTGATATAGTTGTACCATAGATAGAATCCTTTTCCTTTTGTGATTCTGTCTCTGACTGTGTATATATAGTGTACCTTTGTGTCATTAATAAAACACACACGTTCATATTTTACAGATGTTATTTGGCCCGATTATCCAAACTTTATCTATAATTCAGTTAAACTTAAAACTTAATTTGATATAATTTAATTTAATTTAATCACATCATTTTTATATTTAATTTAAGTTTATTTAGATTAGTATAATTTAAGAAAATTAAACTCGAAAAATATGGCTTATGTCGACATTATTACTAGCATTAATGTTACGAAATCTACAATATATGCATCTGATACGGAGATATAGCCTGAAATAAAAACTCAACATGAACAGAATCAGAATGTCGGAGAAAAGTACATTATGCATTAAACTTTTCAAAAAATCATAAACTTACAGGTTTAATTCGATTTCATCACTGAATGAAATGGATTTTTAAAAAAAGAATAAGCTATGAAATTAATTATATAGTTTAAGAATTAGGATTAAAATATATTTTTAATATAGGATTTTAGTGCAAATGACTTTTTCTTACCACCAAATTTATAAGAATCTAAAATTAAAAATCAATTCTACTACCTTCATTCCAATAAAAATGGCGCATTTGCTTTTAACTTGCTCTTTTATGCAAACTGATGTGGTAAGGAATAATTATAGAATAGTAGGATATTTTGGGAAAGTTGTTGGTCCAGTCTAAAAGTTAAAAGGATAGTGTGAATTTATTATATTCTTTGCTATTTAAGGTAGTTTTCAAATTTTACCAGTTTAGTTGGAACGGACGAAATAGAAAATTGTATCATTTTCGCTGCGATGGAGTGAGTATATAAAACACGCTCTCCTGTAAATCAAAGATGCCACGTAGTGAATCGTCTTAAAAGTTCAGAGGCTGAAATCCTATATGTGAATGTGCATGCTTTGGTCGCTGATTATGAGGGGGAATCGTAAAACGGGGACCATGCATACCAAAGAAAACAGACTGTTACATTTATCAGCATATGCCATGGCCTATTTTTAGCATATCCTAACTCGATGTGCGAACCTTCTTTCCATATATAGACCATTGTTGCATGCACTCTTCAGACACCAATTTAAGGTTGAGTGATAAAGAGAAATCAAATGTGGTAGGAATAACAGTGCAGTCCTCCTTTGGCAGGATGAATTAGTTCAATGCAAATGTGTGTATATATTGTCCTGCCAAAGGAGAATTGCCCTGCCATTCCCCTCCCATAGTCTCATGCCCACTTTTCAAAGCTTGGAAACATTACATCGTACTGTTATTTTTCATTAAGTTCAGATCGCCTGATCAAGTATGTTTCAAGATCGTCGACCAGCAAGTAAAGATCTAATCTTTCTTATTCTTTTTACGATGAGATTTATTTTTTGTGAATGTTTGGGTTCGTTATTTTCATTTCAAAATTCTAATAGTTATGGTAAACTTTATTTTATCAATATACTGTACACACTTCATTATAATTAAAATTCCAAGAAACCATAATCAAAGTCAATCAGGGTTTGATTAAATTGAACTTATTGAGCATTAAACTCAATTCTCATTTATTTATTAATGACTCCTAGCCCAATACTTTTATTTAGTTCCATACTTTGTATGTGTACCTACAATGCCAATAGAGTTTATGTTGCTGATCAAAAGCAGCATCGATCACTCAAAATAACAAAATTTATTATCTCTCTAATTAATCTTTCAATTATTTTTAAAAATGCACATTTATTGAAAGATACTATTCCAACATAATCCTGTTGTTTTCAATTCTTTCTGAGTTATAGAAACGCTTTGTTGAGGCCGTCTACATCTGAGTGAGACCTCAAACGAAGTGTCACATGCATTTTCCCCTACTTATTTTGCCATTCTTTTGCGACCAAGTTCTACAAATATGCGACACATAGTCCTAAGAACCAAAAATCAGAGTACAATTATACAATGTACATACTCCATCCATCCCACCGTAATTGCTTAATTTGACTTTGGAAAGTCAACTGCATCAATTTTTAATATCTTTATTTATTTGTGTAAAACAATTTCATAAAAATTGTTGTGCGGAATGGAGAAAGAACAGAAAATATGAACGAAATTAACAAGACACAAGATTTACGTGGTTCAC
>JAULKM010151969.1:0-17180 GCA_032355605.1 Rubia tinctorum | reverse complement strand
ATGCATTGTTTGGTTTAGTAGCAAAATGAAATATTATTTCTTTTGTGAATGTTTGAATGTCAAAGTTTGAAACTTGGTCTGAATCTATCTCCACCCGTAATTTGAGGTTAATATGACAATGACTTAGATGTTCTGATTCTTCATTTAACATGTTCTTTCTAGGCTGGTGGGACTGTGAGTTCTAATGGAAGACTACAAGGGCGGCTTGAAGTTTCCAGAGCCTTTGGAGATCGGCAGTTCAAAAAGGTTTAATAGCTGGCTTAGTGGATGACTCGTTGCATTCATCATGAATTCCAACGTCTTTCTTATCCTGAAAAATATACCACATTATGTAAAGAGATTGCTAGTTAGATTTTCTTGATATGGACCTTTTTGACTGTATACTCTTTTCAAATAATTGAGTTAACTGCACTTGCTGTTTCTTTTAGTGCTTATCAAGCTCTTTATATCTATGTTGCAGTGGTGGTGTCTTATGAATTAGTCTTATCATTGGTAAGAAATTTATGGTTCTCATGGTGGTTTAGTTTTTTCTGGAGTATGAACTTTTGGAGAATTGATGCTCGATAGCAATAAGAATATTGAGATCTCCAATTATGACTGAGATAAACTTACTTGGACAAAAATTCTTCGTTTTAATTACATCACTGAGGTTGCTTCTGTAATAGTTAGTGCACTTAAATCTTATTTACCCTTAATACCATCTGCAATTTTTCATATGAATGTCAAATTCTTGTGTTATTGAACTCCCTCAGAATCCCTCTATTTTTTAGCATCCCTTGCTTCTAGTTCATGATTCAAGCATGGCAATTTGAATTGTTGATTTTATGTATTTATTAGGCCTAGTTGCACTGTGCTGCAGGTTGGTGTTATCGCTACACCAGATATTCATTCTTTTGACCTTGCAGACAGAGACCACTTTATCATTCTTGGCTGCGATGGCTTGTGGGGTGTATGTCTGTTGCTGTTATCTCCGTATACTGTCCCTTTATTTATGGTTGGTACATTTCTAACGATTTCTAACATCATGCACTCTCTAGGTTTTCGGAGCCAGTGATGCTGTTGAATTTGTCCATAAGCTTTTACAGGTCAGATTGTGATGCATCTTCGATTTTGGTTTTCCTTTTTCCTCAACCTATCGTTTGCACTTCGACCTCTTTTAGGGCTATGGATGTATTTTAGTCCAACAAAACTCTTTTAACCTGTTCATGGTTAAAGCTCACTTATCATAAGTATGCAAACAAGCATACATTTGCATACATTTTTCCGCAATGTCTACAATCTCTGAATAAGCTTGAAAATTATGCGAACAAGCTACAGAAGGTTGGTTTGTTTGACCTTTGAAAGTATCAGCAGGAGGGTTTGCCAGTTTCAGCTGTAAGCCGGCGTCTAGCTCACGAAGCAGTCCGCGAGCGACAATGTAAAGACAACTGCACTGCAGTAGTAGTTGTCCTCAAGAACAGCTAGGATTTGGATTTCTGAAGGCTGCCGTTTGTTTAGCTAACTGATCCATGCATGCTGCTCCTTGCATTTAATGCCGAACCTGTCGAAGCAAAAGAAATTATATTTTTTCCACAATGAGGATTTTTTTTATTATTATTTTCATTTGGAGTAAAACAAGTTCAATTACCATCATTTTTGTGTCACGTATGCTATAATTGTCGTAGATCCATGTACTCCCTCCACCCACGGAAAAAATATTGTTTTTATGCATATTGTAGTTGTTATAAACATGAGTTTTCATGTGAAACGGAGGGATAATAGGTATGTTTTGGCAGATCTATGCTTATAAGTAAAGTCGACTTGTTTTGAAAGCTGGGAAGACCGGCTTTAGCTTTTCCCCAAAAAATAACTCCCACTTTCAAAATAAGCGGTATTTTAGTATTTTACCAAACACTAAAAAGTGTTTAGCCGGTAAGCAAAGCAATTTATAAACTCAACCAAAAGATCCTTTTAGAAATGATTTGCAGTAAACAAAAAAATAAATTTAAAAAATAGAACGTATGGGAAAAGCCTGAAGCAGTGGAGATGGGAGAGGAGTAGGAGAACACTAGAGCATGGTTGTCAGAATTTGTCCAGGGCAGATGGTTGGTCATGTTAGTACTGATTTTATCGTTGATATCTACCTGTGATTGATGTACGCCATATTCATCACCAACAAAAATAAGAGTTGAAAAAAACTTGATTCGATCTGCAAACAAGCCAGCAACTTGCTTGATTCACTGTTAATTATTTCTCCTTGTCGTAAACAAGGGTTGAGATCTTGCAGATGCCTATCCCAAAGTCTTGTATTCACTTTTTTTCTCTGCTCAATTTTAGAAAGGAAACTGTTATGCACGCAAATCAATTTGTACATAAATAAATTTGATAGATATATATGTCCAAGAAAAAGTTTCGACAAACACCGTATTTTCATAGTTTTATGTAAAAACGAGATTTAATAAAAAATAATAAAAGGTAAAGGTCTTAGTTGCAATATTAATAATTTGTTATACAACGTGTAGTAATAAAGTTTATAGTACGATTCATGCAATCCGAAAATTTTATTTTCATTTCTTTTAATTTGCACTTTAAAACTTTATCTTTCCATGACTTATGGAAAGATCGTCTTTCAAGAGACGGGCTCTATGTCCAAACTGAATTTTTAACGGTTAGCATGTTGTATGTTTCACAGAATTTGCACCTAATTATGAGTGAGGATACTTTAGAGCGTGCTTGATAGAAAATATTTTCCGTAATGATTATTATTGGTGATCAGAAGAATAAATAGAGTACAAGACATAAAAGTAGACTAGTCCAAGTATAACTCTAAACAATATAAAAATCTAACCGATATATTCTAACACATCCCCCCCCCTCCTCGAGCGAAGCGTCGGGTGTTCGCCGACGCAAAGCTTGGATCTGAAAAACTCAAATAGCGGACGAGAAAGACCTTAAGTGAAGATATCCGCAATCTGGAGAGTAGTAGGGACGTGCGCAATGCGAAGCTTGCCGATAGCCACCAACTCCCGAACAAAATGACAGTCAATGTCGATGTGCTTCGCCCGCTTGTGAGCAAATAGATTCTGAGCCAAGAAAATAGCGCTACTGTTGTCACATAACAGCAACGGAGAGCCAGACAGGGGAACCCAAAGATCTCGAAGCAAGTGTGTAAGCGAAATAACCTCTGAAGCAGTGTTGGCCAGAGCTCGATACTCAGACTCGGTACTGGAACGAGAGACATTAGGTTGTTTCTTGGCACTCCAGGAAACAAGATTCCCACCAAGAAAAACAGCATATCCCAGTCAGCATCTGAATACCATAACACCTCAGGAGAACTAGCAGAACGAAATGTGAGACCAAAGTGTAGAGTACCTCGAACATAACGCAGAATCTGTGTAACTATCGCAAAATGATCATCTCTGAGGTTCTGAAGAAACTGACTAACTTTGTTGACTGAAAAAGCCAAGTCTGGACAAGTGATAGTCAAATATTGAAGAGCTCCAACCAACGAACGATACAGAGTTGGATTCCAGAACGAAGGACTGGTAGAGCTGTGCAACTGAGAACCTGGCACAAATGGAGTAGAGACCGGGGAAGCATTTGACATCCCTGCACTAGTCAAAATATCCCAAGCATACTTTGCTTGACCAAGAAGTAAACCTGAAGAGGTGGGTGAAACTTCAAGGCCAAGAAAGTTATGAAGAGCGCTAAGGTTCTTAATCGCAAACTCGTGGTGTGTTCGATCAATAAACTGTCGTAGGATAGTCAAGTCATTCCCTGTGAGAATGATATCATCCACATATACTAGAAGATAGAGCAAGGATGATCCTATGGAAAAAAACAAACAAAGATGTGTCGGCAGAGCTGCACCGAAAACCAAGCTGAGTCAAATAAGTGCTGAAGCCCTGAAACCAAGCTCGTGGAACCTGCTTAAGGCCATAAATAGCTTTCTGCAAACGACAAACATAGTCTGGATGAACAAGATCCCGGTAACCAACTGGTTGCTTTATGTAGAATGGAGAATCGAGAACACCATTGAGAAAAGCGCTCTTGACATCTAGCTGATGAAGCAACCAGGCAGGCATGGTAGCAATGACAAGAACAGCCCGAATGGTGGATGCTTTGACCACGGGACTGAAAGTGTGGTCAAAATCGAACCCCAGAATCTACGAGAAACTTTGAGCCACAAGTCTGTCCTTGTGACGCTCAATAGTGCCATCTGGTTGATACTTGAGCCGATAGACCCATTTGGAGCCAACAATGTTAGCATCCGAAGGGTGAGGCACCAAGTCCCAAGTATGCTGACTACGAAGAATATTCATCTCGTCATCCATGGCAGAAACCCAGGTTGGATCCTGAAAAGCGGTGCGATAATCAGTGGGCTCGGACTGAGAGAGTAAAGCCGCAGTGAGACTGTGAGCAATAATATATGAGTAATCCCTGTGCTGAATAACCCCAGTGGCTGACCTAGTATCCTTCCGATGAGTACGAGGCCGAGGAGGAGAACTCGTTGGCGTGGGGTCCGACAAAGCAACGGGAGACGTTCCTGCCAAAGAAATCATAGAAGATGAGCTGACCGGAGAGTGAACATCCGAGGGCACCGGAGAAGGAGGTGGAGCTAGCAGCCGTGGAACAAATGGATGAGGGGCTAAGTCCGGGTCTGCACATGAAAGACAAGGCGACAAAGAGTGCTCGCAGACAGGTGGCGGAGATGTAGACTCGAGACTGGATCAAGAAATGCCGAGACATCAAGCGTGGATGGAAGAGAACCAAAGACCGAAGTAGAGGACGTGGAAAAGGGAAATTATGTCTCATCAAAGCTAGCATGGCGAGTGATATATACCTTTCCAGTGGAAGGATCAAAACACCGAAAACCCTTGTACTGAGAGCTATAGCAGAGAAAAATAAATGGTAGACTGTGGGGAGTCAACTTGTGCTCAGCATAAGGGCATACAAAAAGAAAGACCCGACATCCGAATGGATGAAAGATCGAGTATGTAGGGTCGCGACCATAGAGAAGCCCATAAGGAGAAAATATGTGAAGAACAGAAGTGGGTAATCGGTTGATTGTGTAGACAGCCTTGGCAAAAGTATCATCCCAATGAGAAATAGGCAGGTCCAAGTGGAACAGCATCGTGAGACCCATCTTGACAACATGTCTGTGTTTCCGCTCTGAGTGCCCATTCTGTTCCGGTGTGTAGGGACACAAAATCTGGTTGTGGATGCCCTCAGTAGCAAAATGAGATCGTAGACGAGTGTTCAGAAACTCCTTACCGTCATCACTCTGAAAAACCTTTATTTTGGACAAAAATTGGTTCTCAACTAATGCCTCAAACTGGAAATAAGTATCAATAAAATATGACTTGCGACGAAGTGGAAAAAGTCAAGTGAATCTGGAAAAATCGTCTATAAATAAAGCATAGTACGAAAAACCATTCGTCGATAAAACAGGGGAAGGACCCCACAAGTCACAATGAATCAAATCAAGTACATGCTCAGCACGTTTATGGTTCTCAACAAAAGCTAATCGTTGACCTCGAGCCAAAACACAAGAGGAACAGGTCTGCGGTTTAGGTAATAAAGATGAAACAGAAAGTAAACCAGACTTCTGTAAATTAGAAATGACTGCTCCAGGTGCATGACCCAAGCGAGCATGTCAAAGCTCGTATGATGCATGTCCTTTATTCTGCTGCAAATGAGAAACTAAGCCGCGTTTCCTCTGTCCAACACATAAAGACCACCTTCACTGTGGCCCCTGCCTACGACTGCCCTGGAAACTTTGTTCTGAATAACAAATTTTCGATTATCAAAAGTGACAAAAACATTCAAATCTCTGGTCAGTTTACTAATGGACAACAAGTTCTTAGTAATCCCAGGAACTACCAGAACATCAGATAAGTACAAATCATCAGAAATCTTAGATGAACAACCATGAGAAATCTGAATAGAAGCACCATTACCAACAGAGACATAAGAATTACCCGAATGAGGAGTCACAATCTCAAAACCAGAAGCAGATGAAGCCATATGACTGGAGGCACCAGAAATAATGTACCAATCAGAATGACAAGCCTGAGAACCAGTCTGAGCCAACATCCTGTAACAAGTCGCAATAAAATGATCGGGACGACCACACCAAGTACAGTGCGGCCCCCCGCATCTAGAACCAACCGAGAACTTCCCAGGAGCATATCAGTCGCCGCCGCGTCCGCCGCAAACCGACCACCCCTGGCGACGCGTGAACCAAATGCGCCGCCGCCTCTCGCCGGCGCGTGATCCCACGCGCGGCCGGCCGAGGGGTAATCTCTTGCCGTGAGCGCAACAGGGGTCACTGCAGGTTTTGATTTTCACTGTACATTCCTCAAAAAAGCCTCGTTGTTTTTGGCACGGGATAAAACATTGGCATACAAAGGAGCTGGCAAAGAATTCATTAATGGTGCAAAAAAATCTTTAAACTCAGTACCAAGGGCTATCAAGAACCAAATAATCTGATCATCATTACTAATAGGTGAACCCATCATAGCCAATTTCTCAAAAATTTCTTTAAATTTCAAATGAAGTTCATGAACTGTACCGGTTTTGCATATACCATGAGCATCTGCACGAAGACGGAGAATGGTGGAAGCACTGTTGTCATGAAATATCGCTAGAACATTATCCCATATCTCTTTAGAAGTAGCACAATCTGGAATCTCTGCCAAAGCTTCTGGTGACATGGAAGAGAAAAGAAAACTGCAGACCCATTGATCTTCATCTATCCATTTATCATATTCTGCCCTTGCCTGTTGATACGCCACCATTGGATCAATTTTGGTGGCACCACTGAAGGGAGAGGAGACGGCCGCTGCGAACGTGCGAGTGAAGGAGGATCCAGCCAGCGGCAGAGAAGGATTCGTCGGACAGGAACGCGATCCATCCAGAAATCCAAACAATTTCAGAGGCTTGAGAACATAGCCGATTTGACGTTTCCAGAGAGGGAAATTTGATGACGAAAGCTTGATCGTCATCATGTGGATTAAGATACTGTATGAGAGTTTTTCTTCAGATAGGATGAAGGCTTAGAGATATAGGGAAAAAATTAATTTCAGAGAGGGGAAGAAATAAAAAATTCCGATCGGCCAAAGATAGGGGGAGGTGGCCGCCGACTTAGAGTAAGGAGAATGGGGTTTAAAATTTTTGGAAAGTTTTGGACCAGCCTGACTCTGATACCATGATAGATTATAATTCCCGTAATGATTATTATTGATGATTAGGAGAATAATAGATTACAAGACATAAAGGTGGAAGAGTCCAAGTATAATTCTAAACAAGATAAAATCTAATCTAATCATTTATCTGATTTATTCTAACAATAAGAGATTTTTAAATGATACTCCTTTCGTCCTAACATAAGACAGTACTGTGATTGAACCAGATTTAGTAGTAAAATACAATCTATATAATTGAGAGATACAGGGTTCAAAACACAGTCCCATAAAAAATTGTGAATATTAGAACAATTTCTTGATGGGTATTACCCAGCGTCATAGGACCGTGTTGATGATCCCTGTTGTGATTTCTCAACATGCAGGTGGTCGACGATGGTGAGATCGTGGTAATTCCGGTGTCGATGGCAGTGATTCGTTGGTGGTGCATCGTTTGAGTTTTTTCTGGAAGGCGTCTCTATCTATTCAAATGGATGAGGTTTCAGGCTTCACTGAGCTTCAATAGATTCAATGGTAATGTTTCCTAGTCAGGTACTGGATTAGGATGTTAATATATAATTCAGTTGCTTGCATGTAATTAGGACTCGAAACATGTTTTGAATTTGGAACTCCCTCCCAAGTCACGTCTTTCATTTTAAATGTGGTTTAGATCAATCAAAGGCAATTTTTCCTTTAATGGGAATTGATTAAAGACGGTTCTATTGTGGAACCCCTTTAATTTGTTGTCTTTGTTAGATCTTTGGACCCAGTATATAAATAAAAATCATGCTTTCCATACTTAGTTTTTTTCCCCAGCCTAATAAGCTTCCTCATTAAGTTTTCCTTTCAGCATCCATCCACCCTCACCTCTCTCTCCACCATTGGCCTCCACCATCACCCTCACGCCGTCATCCACCATCGCCTCCACCGCTTACGCACTGGTGCTCTCGCCTTCGCTGCACACGCCTCTTCCGCATCGCCGCTGGAGAATGGTTCCATTGCGTCGCCGTGAGGAGAAGGATTTTGCCGTGTTGAGAGAAAGGCTCTACCATGTCGCCGTCGGAAAAGGGCTTCGCTGATTCGGGAAAGTGCTCCGCCTCCACCTCTTGACTTCTGCCAGATCTAGTTAGTTTGTTGGTTTTAAGAAGCTTCCGATTCATTCTTTTGTTTTGTCCTGTCATATTTTATTCATATTCAAAGTATTTTAAAGTTTTGGATGCGATTGTGTTTCACCAGAGCTTTCTAGAAAGCTAATTTGGTTTTCGGAGGTTTTTTTTAGAACCTCAGATTCAAGTTCTGAATTCGGAACTTGAATCGGATCCCAATTAAAGGAGGTTTTTGAACCGTCTTTGATCATTAATAATCAAAGGCGGAGTTAGAGAAGTAACCCAGAAAGTGACTTTTCTTGTCGGCATAACGCCTTTAATTGGCATTTTATCCTCTAGTGAGAGTCCTATTTCTTTTCTGTATGAATTTTATGCATGCTCATGTGACAGGGCCAAATTTTAGCTCAAATAAAGAAATGGAAATCGTCTCAAAAAAGTCAGAATTTTATGTTGGAATAAATATTGTAAAATTGTATTCCAATGGAACGGTAACTCACGATTGGATGATTGTGATAAAAATTTCTTGGATATCGATATGAGTTGTGATAAGTAAGTTTTCCTTAAAGAGTAATTCGACTCTATTACAGTGTTGGGTTACACAAATTCCCCTTGAGAATAAAACAATCGAGAAACCCTCTTAATCTAGGCCCAAATGAAGAGAATATTTTTTGAATAATTGTGTTTTTGGTTGCTACGTATATCTGAGAAAATTTAGAGATTTTCCCTTTTTCTTTTCTGTGTGTCCTTACCATGCATGCGTATACAAATGTGTATATAGGAAACAAATGTCGTGAAAAGATAGAACATTTACCATTCTATCAGAATTATTATGAGTAACTTCTTAACCGTTACAACATTTTTCCTCATTCTTGGACAAGTCACTTTAGTCATTACAATTCTAACTAGCACAATCAATCTATATTCTAACAATAGTAAACGCTTAGATAGTTTATACAAGTGTCCATCTTGCACCACCAAATTTATTTTAACATTACGAGTTCATAACTAGTTGAATCCAATTATACTTAAATAATTTTGCATTTCATAAAAAAACCAATATTTTATGCAGAAACGGAGGAAGTGCAACTTTCTGTTGCAAGATTGAGAACTAGGTGGCTTAGATGATTCTTCCGCAGCCTTTTTCTCTGCCCTTGAATTATCATGTGCCTTTTAAGGCTCATGGTCAAATTCGGTTTCTTTTAATCGTGCCTAAAACTTCAACATGATCATAGATTGATTCAAGCGTTAAAAATGCGAGACATCTTCTTCCCTAGTATCCTGGATTTCTTCAACATTACTCAAATTCACTCCAGTCTGTGTCGTAAACTTTAATAAGATCACAAGATGACTTCTTTTTTTCCAATCAAAAGCTCATCATTGATGAGCATGGGTTATTTAATGGATCCCCTAGCAATTAGTTTTCAGATAGGGTCTTACAAAAGGTCAATTAATTTGACATTCCTGTCAATCAAAATAGATATTCACTAGATATAAAATGATTATGGGGGTATATAGTCTGTGTTTCCATTTCCAAATCTTCCATCCCTGTGCTAGATTTTGAATGGCCAGACAGATCACAACTCTCATAATTCTCAATCGTTAATACTCAACATAGGATCCTATTTTTCCTGAAGTGAGGAAATAGAAGGTCTCTCCTTAACAAAAGCCGAAAGTCCCGCTCTTGTCTTACTACTTCAAAATCGGCATTTTTGTTAAGTTGGTTTGCAAGCCTTGCTAAGTAGTTCACTAGTTGGTTAACTTCTCAGAATGTGTGAATGAATTGAAATTTTCCCTTGAGTTTCGTGTCCTTGATCTTCCTAATTAGATGGATCAATCTCCAAGGTGGTTTAGATTGAGCTCTTGAAATGTCCACTGCTTGTTTCGAATCAGTTTCAATGGTGACCTTTGAACTCCAGTTAACAGCCCACATCATACCTGCATAGACCGCAATTAGTTCCGCATGGAGAGAAAATGACAATTGATCATTAACACATTCAGAGATTGTGTGCAGTAAAGAACCAGATGAGGACCTAAAGACACAACCTATGCCCGATGTTTTTAAATTGAAAGAGTCATCACAATTTGATTTTATACCATCTAAGGGAGGCATCCATTTAATTGTACTTATTATCATCTTTGACCTTTTTATCAGTGGTGGAACAATCCCATTAATGAAGAAGAGGTTATCATGAGATAAAAAATGCAGGTCATTATGTACAGAGTATAAAGAGAGAACATATTTCCATATTAATTCAGCATTAAAATCTGTATTCTCATATATCTTTTGGTTCCTTGCTTTCCATAATTCACACAATATCATCATTGGTAAGTTACAAGTTATGTATAATCTTAGTTTGGAAGAACCTATTATGTTCCAGTAATACTGCAATCTTGCTGATATTGAATTGAAATACCTATGTTGAAAGTTCATCAAGTTATGTAACTTCTTCCATACTTTGCCAGCATCTGTACACATATTAAAGAAATGGTCTATAGTATCCAGGTTTTCACATTTTGGGCATTTTGAGTCAAGATAAAAACTCATTCTCATAAGAATATTATTAAATGATAGGGCATTGTTCAATAATTTCCAAACAAAAATTGAGATTTTTCTTGGAATTATTGAATTCCATACTTTTGATAATATTGATATGGTTGGTTTTGTTTTCCTGAGTGACAAGTATGCTGATTTGATGGTAAAATAACCCCTATCATCCAGTTTCCAAATTAAAAAAATCCTTATCAATTTTCAAATTGATTTCCTTTCCTATCTGTAGCATCACTTGTGTGGGTAAATAATCACATAACATAGGAAGGAGAGATTGCTTCCTAACCTACAGGTCTTTAACTTATAGACAAGGAAGAGGAACTTGTACCTGTGGCGGCCGTATGCTCAAGAGGCATCCTGTACCCAACCAGTTGGCTATCCATATATTGGCTTGCCCATCACCAATGATTACATGTGAATTCAATTCAGAGAACCTATTTATTGTCTTGTATCTATCCCATGTTTCTGAAGTTCTATAGCTCTAAGGCCATGGCCACATAAACTTGGACCACGGTGATATACCCAGCTGCCTGCTCCACAAATTTTTTGTGGAAAAAGAGTGCACTGATAGGGTTAAGCCCCTAATTCCTAGTCCATTTTCTTGTGTTGGGTAGCATTTGGTCAGCCATGAAACCCAATGTCTTTTATTACCCTAATATGTCTCTCCCCAAAACAAATTACGCATGATGCTTTACAGTTTTTCAATTGTGTGAGTTGTAGGAGCTGTAACTGACCATGAGTGTTGAGGGATGACACTTAGCACATGTTTTATAAGGATTAGTTTCCCACCTTGAGAAAACCAGTTATTATTCCAATTTTCTAACCTGTGAGCTACTTTATCTATTAAATCTATGAAGTACCTATTAAGTTTCCTGCCTTTGAAGATTTTAACCCCTAGGTAGGATAGTGGAGCTGAGCCCTGACTCATTCCTGTGATACGTTTTATCTCCTCATTTTCATCCTTCTCAATTTTCCTGAGTAAAAAGATTTTTTGGAAAAATTAACCCTTTGGCCAGTAGCCCTTTGGAATATATCCATGAATTTCATAAGGCTTTTTAGAGTTTTGGATGTTCCTGATATAAGTATCGCAGTATCATTCGCAAATGAAAGTTGAGTTATGGGTAAATGTTAGCAGGTGTTTTTATAAAGTTTTAAATTCCCTAAGCCAAGATGACTCAGACGATATATCTTGGACATCATCTTCTGTAGTCTCCTTTAAATTTTATGAATTTATCATTCCAAACTAAATTAAAGATGAATGAATACTCGTTATCGAGAATAAATGAAGACATCATTAAATGTTCATATAGGCTAAAATGATTTTCTCGCAAAGAACCATATAATAAGAATGTTTTGCTTTGTGGTAACAATCAGGGGTATTTCTGTTATTTTCTTACTTCTTTTCTTAACCAAAACAGCGTCATTTTCTGTCTTATTAATGCCACCCTTCGTTCCCAAACTTTGTTCGATATCGAGTTCTTGCTTGGAAGGGTGATGATAGGAGAAAATTTGATACTCTATAGGGTTGTCTTTAAAAGTGGAAATAAAGGGGGAGAACGCATGATGGTTTTTTTGATTTATTTTATACGAAAATTTAAAAAATAAAAAATGGAGTTTTAATTTTTTTTACATTTATTAAGTTTTTAATTTTTATTAAAAAATAAAAATTGGAATGCGTCCTCTACGTTAATTTTAATTTTTTTAATTTAGCAAAATTTTCCAAAATGTTTTTAAAAAAATAATAAATAAAGAGGACCCATTCTTGAAATGCGTCCTCTAATATTAATTTTTTAAAATTAATTTATTTTCCAAAAAATTTAAAAAAATAAAAAAATAATGCGCCCTCTAATTTTAATTAATTTTTTTATTTTCCAAAAAATTTAAAGTAAAATTAAAAATAAAAAATGAACAAAAATTGGGTATTTTTTGTTTGTATTTTTCTTATAATTCAGGTATTTTTGTATGAATTTTTTTAAATACATATATATAATGTTTTCCAATGGATTAATGAATTAATCATTTTTTAAATAACCTAGTATTATTTTATTTCGAATAGACTGGTATTATTATCTTCAATGTAAGAAATAGAATAGTAGTTATATTCAATGTTTATTTAATTTGAGGATGATAATAATAACAAAATATGAATAAATTCCCTGATAACGTTTGGTAGAAATGTACGTATTATTAATACAATGTTTGTTGAACGCGTCTCGACTGTACTAATGATGGCCTTCACAAAATTTTCCACCTATTCCACATGGCGGCGGGCGTATGGTGCAGGATGTGCGTTTTCTTACATGCACATGAGTAGACGCTGCTAAGTTTTCATCATGAATTCCCTCTATTAAGTCCTCCTCTATATCGTCTTCACCTTTATCATTGAAATGATGTTGCACTTGAGGACTTCTAGCTGTATGGAATGGAGCAGTCAGAGACAAATGCGCATGACTACTAGCTGGATTAAGGTATGCAGCAGAATGAATCGGAGATGTGGTGGAGTGTGAGGGTCCAGGATCTGATGGTCCTCCGCCGGCTAGACTAGCATGTGAAGGTCCGGTCTGGGAGGAACCAATGTCAGGAGTAGGTCTTTTAGGGCGCCGTTGACGACCAGCAGGACGGTGGCTTCTGATTTTATTGTACCTGACACCAAGGGGAGGTCCCTCGGCGTGCAAATGTAGCTGATAGTAACACACTCTGGAGGGCTCATGCGCATATGCTAGGTCACATATGACATCTTCAAGGGTGTCCCTGATAACGTCTGCGTAAGGTGGGGGACATGCGTCCAAATTAATTTCGTTCCTAAGTCGCACTCTGGACATAACCTGCATATGCACAAATCAGATAAACATGTTAGTTACAATGAAATGAAGAAATTGAAAATGGTTTATAAAATGGTATTTGTCAAAAATAATGAATACCATATACTCCAAGGTTGCCCCATCTCCGTGAAACCCTTCTGTAACCGTTGGGCACCATCCTGGCCGGTCAATCATTCTCACTGTGTTGCGGTGATACCACTCCATGTATTCCCGATTCCCGATTTGATAACTGGCCTGCATTGGTGAAAGGCTTCAATAGTCTAACCAAATGCCCAAAACACAAACTTGAACTTTCTACACCCGTGACCATGAACTCTATCATGTACGTCTGCCCAATCAACAACTGTGGATGTATTAGTTCTGACCAGCTTATCCATAAATGTGGGCAATCTCTCAAAGGATTCCTCCCAAGTTCTAATGGCCAAATCAATAGCCTTCTGTCGACCATACCAAGCCTTCTTGTACAAAATGGTCACTTTTAACTCCTTCAGCACATGCTATATAACATCTTTGACAGTGAAGGAGGGGTTGGTATCAATCTGATATCGAATGGAACGAGCAATCATCAACGATGTCACATTAGTGTTACCATCCGATCGGCCAGCATCAATACAAGAATGACTGCTTGCCCGTTTGGTGATCTCACACATCCCGTGGGAAGACTTCATGTTGGCTCTGACAATCCATGAACAATTGCCACTTCCTTCAACAACTTCCTTATATTTTTCGTACCATGTACGCAACTTGCTCTCCACAACCCAGTGTTCCCTGTTCATCTTCCAACTCCACCTCGATATTACCTCCACCGATTCTGGCTTAGACCGAAATCTCATACCCAAATCAACTTCCCCTGTCGCTTGAACATAATTAGGAAGTATTCTGCCACAATCAGTTGGGCCATGCCCAACTTCATCAGGACCACCATAATCCCTAAAGAATGCCCTGCTATTAGAATTTCACATTTGATGTAAAGCAGTGACAACACTGTTCGTGTACACCAGCGAGTGATCATCATCCCCTGGATTTGAATCAACATCATCTTCACTATCTGCTTCAAAATCCCCACCTTCACCTTCTTCTTCATCAACATCAATCTGGCTTACAACAAGGTCACCACTGCCACCACTGGAAACATGCTCGCTAATTTCACCTACGTAATCATCGTCGAAGACATTGAACTTTTCATGATAACCACCATGTGGACCAACACTTGTGGATGGCTGAGAGCTACCTAGCTGGACATACACTGTAGGTTGACTAGACTCACCAACAATACGAGATTCTTCAAAACCTTGGTAATATTCAGGTGTTGGGAAGGGAGGGCAGGTTGCTGAGGTATAGTTATGAAAATTGCTCAACAACGACATGAACGTGCCCTGACCAACATCACCCGGATGCTCAAAGTTGGTTTCAATCCTCTCCAGCTAAATGTAAAGATTGGTTGACGACAAGGACATTACATCGAAAGTATTAAAGAAGGTCTCTGTGGACTCGTCATCCTCCACTTCATAACATCGATACTATATATAAGAACCAATCATCTCAAGACAACGATAAAATTTTCTCACAAGAAACCCCTCACATTGAATGCAAAACTGTCTCACAATTAATTCAACTAATTGAGAGTGGTTTAACCTCCGTTGTACGGTCACGTGTTTCTCAGCTACGGGAGAATCATAGTACACACCCACATTCACATCATACTTAATCACACCACCTCTATACAAGTACAACAACAAATTTATCGTACAACTGCAATGTAGTAGTATACAACGAGCTAATGAAGATTATCATTCAACAAAATAGATTATCATTTAATGATTCTCCCAAATGAACATCGTAATAAAACAAATTTTCACATGCTCACCATCAAAATCAATAAAAACTCATTCACAAGACATCGATTCATAACATGAAAACATATTCCATATTACATCAACAATTATTCATCTAAAATGTCAAAATTACGACTCCTTAAAAAAACCTACAACAAATAAGTTGTGTTCCTGCTCTGAACAGAAAATGGTATTAACAATTACAATGCATTTCACACAAACAATATCATCCATCATCATTTCATAAAATTCCATAACGACTTTTAAAACATCGTCATCAATTCGGAATACACAATTCTTCTACTCAAATACACGATTCACAAATTACTACTCAAATATTTTCGTTCTTCACACAATATATTGCTAAAAACAATTCTTTAATCACTACAACAAATAAAATTTCCAACATATTTCATTCCATATATACAATGTATTTCACAAATTTCTCTTAAAATATTTTCGTCTTTCATACAATGAAATACCAATAAAAAATATACCCAAAAAAAGGGTCCAATCTCCGGCCCAATAACTCCACCGGCGGTGGCACATGCAATTCAAGTGCGGCTAAACAGGTGGCATGTGAAGGCCACACACAGCTTCAAGCCGGCACGTGCAGTCCAAGCGCACCACTACAATCGACTTTTCTTCTCGAACGGAATGCAGCGGAGCACAGCCAACCCTACAGGTGAACACAACGAACAATCCAAAGTAAGAATTCAGGCAAAAAAACAAGAAAGAAAATGCAAATCTACAACATTACATGCCTTCTCTTCGAGAATAATCGGACAACAAAATAGAGCATAAAATGCCGGCCCGGTCACTTAGGTAGCAGGGAGGGAGTTGGCTGGATCAAGAACAACTGAACAAGGTGAAGAAACCGAAGAAAGATTCAGACGAAAATGCGAAGAAGAAGGAGAGAAATGAAGAGCAATGGTGCTCTGCCATCGTTAAAAACCAGGGGAAGTTGAAGACGCATTTAGCAAATGTGTCTTCGCTTTTCAGTAAAAAAAAAATTAAAATGCAGAAACGGACAAAAACTATAATGAAGACGGAAAAAAGGGAGAAGATGCATTTAGAAAATGCATCTTCGAGATTTTGAAAAAAAAAAGAAATGCAGAAACAGACGAAGAATCAGATGAAGAAAGAAAAAAAGGTAAAAGGTGAAGACACATTTGTTAAATGCGTCTTCTGCATGCAAAATTAAAAAAATATATATATATATATAACATGTTGACGACGCATTTAGAGAATGTGTTCTCCTTATTTGCATCTGACATGCAGCACTGTAGCACCATTCATGGCAATTTCTCGTTCGATATCTATGTCTACGTCGATTATTGGCACCTTCTCCCTCAGCTTCCTGGTAGTATCTCTCACTCTTTATGGTCCAGATGCCCTCTCCCTGTCCATACATTTGATTAGGATACCATACTGTTATAGGACAATCCCGAAATCCCGGGTGGTGAGTTTCTCGACCGGTGATCTGATCTGAGGTTTTCTGGTATAAGAGCCATTCCATCGGCTGACTTTAAAGCGCAACGCAACTGAGATCAGCAGCATTCTTTCTTCGAGGGCATAAACTGGGCTCTGATTCGCTGCGCGAACCCTCCCGGTATCCTAAGGACAACTGAGATAGACACTACAACACAAATAGGCTATTGGGATGCTAAAATGCGTCCCAATAGAGACCTATTGGGACGCTTCCA
>JAULKM010151960.1:0-17181 GCA_032355605.1 Rubia tinctorum | reverse complement strand
TCCTTCCCAACCAGTAATTCACGAATATAGGCAGTCATAGGTATAGATACTAAAGAGACCTCACCAGAAGCACAACAAAAATTCTGAGGTTCAGCATAAAAACGCTTTGCGCCACAGTGCACACAAGGGGCAACCTCAAGAAGTAGGCGAGTAGCCTTACTAACCACAAAATTTAATTTTTCCCCCGGGAGGATGACAATTCATTTCCTAAAAATAGGCGTAACAGTACATGGAGAATTAGGAAAACACATTAAGTGCAGGACCACATAAAAAAATGTTGCCTCACGACAAAACACGAAAAAAAAAGTGCAGATTAGGAAGATGAAATTGGTCGAATGTCAGACATTAAATTTATGGCCTGGACAAAACCTATCATGTTAATAGGGGGAAAAATATAATGTTGCACACGACAATAAGGTAACTGGTAAATGGGACTGCAGATGTCTATGGAGATACATCTAGGAAATACAGTCCTCTTTGTTGGCCAAAGAAGTTAACATGAACAGATGTCTTTTGGGGGGGGGGGGTGAGGGGGAACATAACATTGCACATATTGAGAGATAAAAATATGAGGGAAAAATTAAGGACCGAATTAGTAAATATTAACCAGGTACATGACCATTTTCTCTTAAGCAATAATATTGGCCACAGTACGAAGGTCGGTGATAGAGAAACAAAGCAATAACAGGTGGGTTCAATCCGCAGCAGTATGAACAATGTAGTAAGTAGAAGCTATGTAAGTAATTATCTCCTCTGTATTTCGCCAAGGAGGGAAAAATAATGATCGCTTTACGGCTTCATAGAGGCTACCACATGGCAGCCAAACTTGAATGTGGCAAGCATTTAAGGTTAACCAAGTATGGTAAAACCAAATTTAAAATATGCATTGAATTTAACAAATACATCCTTAGATGAAAGGGGAAAACCCTACCAACTTCAAAGAGACAGGGATATTTTGCAATTTCAAGAAATAATATACGATAACAGCCATTCCTAATAGTGAAATTAGCAAAACACAAAACAGTAGCTAAAAAAACAGATGATCTTTTACAAGGGAATAGCTCAGGAAGAACAGGTTCATGTTCATGAGGATTACGCCGACAAAGTAGATCAACATGAACAGAGGAAGCTGACAAAAGGTTTTCCATGGGTGAATTTGAAAAGATCACAGACTGGATCTGCGAAACAGCCAAATGGGCAGGAGGAACACTACCTGAAAATGAAGGAAAAGGACAGCAGGGAGAAACAATGGAAGTTTAGTAAAAAAAAATTAGCGGAGGCCCTGGAAGCAGAAAAAGGCGAGGGAATAAATAAGAAGGCAGAAGGGGAAAAAAGGAAGGAAGGCATAACGAAGCGAACATAATACATAGCTTGTAATGAACAGTAAATGAAGTTGTTCAGCTAGTTAAAAAGCTCGACAATGGAGGAACGTAGAACAGCAAAAAAGTAAGGCACAACATATAGAGGATGGAAGGAGTAATTCTTGTTCCATTTAGGTGTCCATATAAGAATTAAAAAGGATCTACATAGGCCAAATACATAGTGAGCAACAGTTTTTCCAAAGCGAAACAGAAATAGTAGCAAATGACGGATTTAAAGACAATTACTCGGGTACATTTTCAATTTGAGAGTTCCCACATAGGCTTCCATTGGTGGTTTTAGCAACAGTATTCCGTTCAAAAAGAAAAGGCAAACTATCACATAATGAGGCTCAGTTGGAAGCTGTAAAATCTCCAACTCTTCTAGACTGTAAACTTGGCAGTTTGGAAGCCGAAGTGCAATGTTCATTTCAGAAAAATAATTCAAGTACTACATTAAAGCTAAGCAGAACATAGCCCATCATAGAAGAATATGGAATATTACTACCAGGTAAGTAGCTTAATTCTAAGAAGCAGATAGCACTAAAGGATGGACTTAAATACAATGAGGCTTCCGCTGCGAACTTTGGCACAGTATTGTTTTCATTCTTATTTGTACTATTATAGTAACTTACATCATGGGATAGTGAATTAAGGTGGAACTAATAATCTTTTGTATGTTTTAATAGCTGAAGGAAAGAATAGATAAATCTGCGGCTTGACATATTTTGTGATGAAATTGCGAGAGGAGAAGAGGAACAGAATTGAAGATCAGCTTAACATGGGAAAACAACCAGTTGATTAAGGAAAATTATAGTGAGGCTAAAATGACGATCACCAAATTCAGCTATAGATGTACATTTTAATAACTGAAGGTAAAGTAAGGAAAAAAAGAAAGCACAACAACGGGGAAACACAGCAAAAGGTCAGCACACAGAAAATGAACCATAGGCAGGAAAATGGGAGACAGTAGAGGGGAAAAGTAAGATAGCGGTAGGACGGGCAAAACACATTCTTCCTCATAAAAATAAAACAGGTAAAAGAAATTACCATGAACAGAAGATGATGGTGTAGGCTCCATAACGACATGTTTTGGAAGGCTCAAAGACTGGATCTCCGGAGCAGAAAGGGAGGCATCATAAATACTGGCTGAAAATAGAGGTAAGAGGCAGCAGTAAGGAACGGACAGCTATAAAAAATAACGATTATCGAAGGGCCCAAAAAACAAGCATAAATCGGGGGAAAAAAGGTGGCATGATAAAGTAAAGATGGGCAACAAAGCTGATTGATGATTTTGTCAGACAGCAAACAGCAAATACATGTGTTTAGCCACTTAGTTTCTTAATAGTGAGGAAAGGGCAAAGAACAAAAAACCGAAGTTTACAGTCTAGAGTTTAAAAAAATGCTAATTTGCAGAGCAACTGAAGTCTAATAAAAACAGGGATTATTTTGATGAAATTACAAAGCAACATTGCTGGTAGCCAAGTACAACTTAGGTCCTCTGCTATGGAATATTACTGGCAACAAAATAACTAAATTCGAAGTAGGCAAGGTAAAAGCCTTTTGAATGGTACGAAATCAGATTAACTCTGCAATTCAATGTTGCTTACCCTCCACATCAAATTTCAGCCAGGTTAACTATCGGGCATTACTGGAAAACAAAAGTTATTGCAACAGGACATATTTGGAATGTAGGAAAAGGACATTAGAGAGAAACACTGCAAGTTTAATGAGGAAAATTAATGGAGGTTCTGGAAGGGGGAAAAGGGTGAGGGCAAAAAGGTAAAGACACAAAGAGGAAAAGGGGAAGAGAGGCATAACAAAGTTAGCATAATATCTTCGCTGGCAGAAAACACTAAATATATCTGGTTAGTTAGCTAAATTCTGAACGACGGAGAACGAAAAACAGCTAAATATTGAGGTACATAATGTAGAGGACAGAAGAACTAAGGGTAGTTTCATTTAGGCGGCCATATGGGAACTATAAACGATGTACATATTCTAAATACATAAGGAGCAACATTTTTTTAACATGGCAACACAAATAAAACAAAATGATGAATTTAAGCAAAGCTAGTCTTCCTCTGTAAACATTGGTGCAGTATTTTTTCCAGTGTTATCTGGCCTACTATATTAGCTAAAATCATGGAATAGTGAGGTAAGGCAGGACTAATCAGGTTTTGTCTTCTTTTATAGCTAAACCAAAGAACAGATAAATTCTCAACTAAACATACTCTGTGACAAATGCGCGGGAGGATAAGGGAAACAGAATTCAAGTTCAGGCTAACATGGCAGAACAGTAACGAAAACAACCATTTGATGATGCAAAATTTTCGGCATTGCAAATTTATTGCAGGCAAATTAATCTACACATGGACACTTTACGAACTCAGAAGAAGTCAAGGGAGAACAGGAAAGCGCAACAGCTGATTGGGAAAAAGAAGAAGGGTAGTGGGGAAAAAGGGAACCATATTCAAGAAAATGGGACAAACAATAGAAGAAGAGTAAGATACCGATAGACCGGGGAAAACACATTCTCCCTCATAAGGAGCACGCCAGCAAAGTAGATTACTATGAATAAATGATGCTGCCTTAGGGTCCATGAGGACGGGGTTTGGGAGAGTCACATGCTAGATCTTTGGAAAGAAAGGGTGGTAGCGCAAAGAGCTGGCAAAAATGTAGGAAGGGAGTTACAGCAACCAACGGATAGGCATTTAAAAAATTATGACTAAGAAAGGCTGCAAAAATGAACTGAGAAAAGGGGAAAAAGAAGGGTGGCATGATAACGTAAAGACAGCCGACAAAGGTGACCAATTACTTTACCTGGAAATAAATAGTAAGCTTGGCTGTTCAGCCATTTAGTTTCTTAACAGTGAGGAAAATATGCAGAACAAAACAGCAAGGTTGACAAGCAAGAATATTTAAAAGCCTGAATTGCGCAGACCGGGACCTAACTACAGGTAAGAAGTCTGCATCTCAGTAACATTTTGAATTTGCTAGGACCTAAATAAGCTTCCATCGCTGGTTTCAGCAACAATATGCAGTGCAACAAAAGGCAAACCATCACATAATGAGATTCATTTGGTGACAGGGCTAAAATCTCTAACTTTTGCAGACTCTAAACTTGTCAGTTTGGAAGGAGAAGGTGAATGGCTATTTCAGTGACATAGGGCAAATAGGAAACTAAAACTGAGCTAAACATGGGCAACCACAGAATAGTATGGAATACTGCTGCCAGACAAGTAATTTAGTTGTAAAAAACAAGGTAGAACTAAATGATGGCCTTCAATGCAAGGAGGCTTACTCTACGAACAGTGCTGTAGCAGGTAATCATTTTATCTGTGGCATTATATTACCTTATGTCATGGGATAGCGAGGTAAGGTGGAATCAATTAGCTTACACATATTTTTATAGGCAAAAAACCAATACATAAATTTGCAACTTGACATATTCTATGGCAAATTGGCGAGAGGAGAAGGGAAATAGAATTCACGGTAGGCTTAACATGGTAAAACAAAAGGGAAAACAACCAATTGATTAAGCAAAATTTTCATCAGTTTAAAATTGCAGACATCAGATTCACCGGCACATGCGAACTTCACGAATGTAAGACAAACTCAGAAAGGATAGAAAAGCGCAACAACGGGGAAAAAAAGGTTAGGACATCAAAGATTAACCACAGAAGGCAAAAACAGAGACACTGGAGGGAAAAGGTAAGATGGCAATAGGGCGCAGAAAAAGACATTCTTGGTCATAAGAATAACACTGCTAAAGCAGCCTACCATGAATACAGGACGATGGCGTAGCCTCCATAACGACAAGTTTTGGAAGGTACACAGACTGGATCTCTAAAACAGAAAGAGCAGCATCATAAATACTGCCTGAGAATAAAGGTAGGAGGCAGCAGGAAGGAGCAAGGATGGTTAAAAAAATGATTACCCACGAAAGGGCTCAAAAGGAAGGGAGAAATGGGGGGGGGGGGAAGGGGTGACATGATAAGGCAAACACGGCTAACAAACCTGACGGATTATTTTGACTGTGAGCAAATAGCAAAAACATGTGGTCAGCCACTTAGTTTCTTAACGGTCAAGAAAGCGCAAAGAACAAAATACCGAGGTTGACAATTTAGAATATGAGGAAAAGGATGAATTGCAAACTAACTGAATTCTAACAAGTAGATTGCTTAGCTTCCTGAAATGAGGAACTAACATTGTTGTCAGCCAAGAACAATTTAGTTCCTCCGCTATGGAATATTGGTGTCAACCAAGCAGCTAAATTCTAGGAAGGTAAGGTAAAATCCTTTTGAACACTTCCAAATCACATTTACTCTACAATTCAACGTTGTTTATCCCCCACATTATACTGCATCCGGATTAACCACCAGACATCATTAAAAGTACCGAGAAAGGTTACTAAAACAACAGAGATTTAAAATACAATAACCAATCAGATCTGTAAACGCAAAATATCCTTCTACATATATTAGTAAAAGAGGAAAGAACCAATAACTTACGCAACGGAGGCCAAATTAGGAATACATACTTCACCGAACCCAAATTCAGAGAGGAAGAAAGTAGATAGTAAAAACAACCAAAAAATTCAGAGAACAACAAAAAAACAATAGGAAAGTAGACAGTAAAACCAACAAAAACATTCAGAGAACAACGAAAAAACAATTTCAGGAAACCAGACAAATCGGGCCCCAAAAAAACATGACTGGGGGAAAAAAGCAGCGACATAAGAGGTAATGACTGAACCTTCCAACCCATCACTGTTTGATGGGATACCCAGGGAATTGGCTCCTCCAAATGCAGCCTTCCTTTTGTTGGCATAAGCTAGCCTTCGGTTGGCTAGCATTCTTGCCTTCTCTCCCGCGGGGATTTCAGCATAAGCCTTCCTCCTTTTACTGGCTCGATCCATTCCCTGAAAAATTACCAGACAGAGGGGGTCAACGAGAATCAGAGTCATTCAATGCAAGGGGAACTGGAGATTGAAGACGCGGATTGAAGCCAACAACTCACCTTAAGGAAAATCACAAATTATATTCGTTTGGATTGGATAAAATTGGACAAAGGAATTTTGAAAATGAGTCGGAAAGCACGAGGACGACAGCAAGAAGGAAAAGTCACCTACAACGAAACTAACCTGAATTCATATACGGCAGAGAAGGCCAGATTAAATCACTGAAGGATCACATCTCCGTAAAGATTTTGGTGGCAGAGACTGACAGATCACATAATTTCAGGTTCATTGGAGCCTGACAATCTGACACAGCTGCAGAGCCGGGACAAAATAACGATAGAAAAGCACTTGACAGTTAATTGAGGGCTGTAGGGAAATTCTGAGAATGGCAAAACAGCCCTTGCAATCTCACATTTTGCACATACCCCCTTCGTCAACCAAGAAGGCCATGTCCCCGTTTATAGGTTTTCATATAGAAAATGAAAAAATAAATTGAAAAAATGAAAAACCAAAATTTCTTTCTTTCCCCCGTTTTCTTTTCTTCGTTTCCTTTCTTCCTCGCCGTTAGCACTTTCTTCCCCACCGCAAACGCCCTTCGTTTTCTTTCTTCATTTTTCTTCCCATCACCACCACGAACGATACCAAATCGGTGGTGAATCGGTAGCGAGGGAAGAAGAAGGGAGCAGCGGGGGGTAAGGAATCGGTGGTGGCAGGGTGGGATGTTCGACGGCGGGGATATATCTGTGGCTAGGGTTTCCGGTGGTGGCGGAGGTCGGGGAAGGAAGGAAGGAGGCAGCAGCAGCGAGTTAGAGGGGAATCGGTGGCGGAGGCAGGGTGAGGGGATGAGGTACGACGGCGAGTTTGTGGCTAGGATTGCAGACGGCAGCGGAAGAGAAAAGAAAAAGGAGGAGAAAAAGTGATCTGGAGAGGTTCTGACAGCGTCAGAGAGCTTAGTAAGCTTTCTTGACTTATGTGATGTTTTCTCCCACATTAATATGTTTTTTATTGTCTGGTGATAGGAGAGAGGAAATTAGATCTATGGTTGAAACTTGAAAGAGATGGTTCAGCAAAGGGGATTGTATTCAGCCAATACACATCGTTTTTAGATCTGATGCACTACTCCCTTCAAAGGTATGGCTCTTTTCAATATTCGGTTGGTTTGTATTGATAAAATACACGAAAGTGAATTCTCCTATTGTTTTTTAGCAGTTTGAAGTTGATTTCCATCGCCGGGAACCATGGCACGGAAGAAGAAGATAGGGATATTTTAGGTATCAATTTTTTAGATTTTTAGTCAAGGATATTTCCATATTTCATTTATTTTCATTGCCAGAATTTCATGAGTCAACGTCGGAATTAGTGAGTTTGGCTATATCAGCACAATGTTTTTTAAAGTTAGGGTTAGATTGACACATATATGGTTAGTTTGGTAGAGTTGTGCTTATAAGCAAAACTGGCTTATTTTGAAAGCAGTGGGAGACCAGTTTCTGCTTTTCCCCAAAAATAGCTTATGCTTTCAAAATAAGTTGCTTTTTAGAAGTTTACCAAACACCAAAAAGTGTTTTGCTTATAAGCACAACAGCTAAAAAACCCTGCCAAACAAAGCCATAATAATTAGTTAGGGTCAAATTGGCATTTTCTCAAATTGCAGGGTTATACTGACACTTCACCCTGAAATTAGAGTTATAAATGCATTTATCCCAAAAAATTAAATACCCATTAGTAAAGTCAAGTAAATCAATCAATTGAGAAGTGCATCTCGTGCATCATTCATTCCATCATGTTAATTAAGAATCTGCAACATCTGCAATGCTATGAAAGTGTGATTTCGTGTTGTTCAAACTTTTACACTTAAAAAACACAAACTCATACACATTACAACTATAACCATTGAAACAAACCCAAGAAACAAAATCACAAATGTAAGATCTAAATACATCAATTTGAACAACTAAAGCAATGTTTATCATTAAGAACACGTTGATCTAATCAATTATATTGAAATGCGTCACTAATATATGAAAATGAATTCCATACGTAGTCAATAGCATTAAATTTTTTTAAAAAAAAACTATAATAAAACGTGCATGGTTCTCCATATTCTGATCATCAGAAGATGGGAAAAAAAATAAAGAAATTTGAACGTTAGGATTTTGATAGGAGTTGGGAGAGAGTGAGAGATTCATGACAAAAATTGTTAGAAAAATATTTTCGATTTTTATGTAGGACAAACTGACACAAAAATTGCAATCTTTCCAAGTAAATATCTATTCAGTTATCCCATACTAAAAAAATCATGCCCAAATTCCAATAACCATATAATAGAAATTGTTTGTTTGATACTGTCAATCGGAGATATTGAAGTCATTTTAACTAAACTAGACCAAATTTGTCCAGAAATAACATACTAATATTATAATATGTTATTGATTTTAATTCTTTACTATATATAATCAATCCTAACTTGTTAAATATATAACTTCTAAACATATATTTAAAACCATAAATATATCATATTATATATATATTACTAAAGTAATAGAAGTTGTTTGCTTGGTGCTGTCAACTGAGGATATTGAAGTCATTTTGACTAATCTAAACCAAATTTGTCCAAAAATAACATACTAACATTATAATGTGTTATTAATTTTAATTCTTTACTATATATAATCAATGCTAACTTGTTAAAATATATAAATTCTAAAGATATATTTAAAATCATAAATATCTCATATTATATATATTACTAAAAATCCAATTAAACACATAATCTGAAATAACAAAATATTCGAATATTTTATAAAATGATAGGGTACTTTTGATAGAAATATGTATACATATCATTTATTTATTATATATGACAAAGTCTTGTTTTAGACCTACTAATTGTTAAATGAGAACATTTTATAATTAGTGAGACTAATTAGGTCATTTGATTTTGATTTTGATTTATTACAATGTGATACACATAATTATGATAACATTTTAAAATTAATCTCAACATATAAATAATTATTTTAAAATTTTTAAATGAAATATAATAAAAGTAATCAGTTTTTATTATTCAGTATTTAACGATTTCTAACTAAATTAATTATTTCACTTCATAACCCATATTGTTTTCTTTAGATGATTAAACTTTAAAATTTTAAATGATTTTTTTTCAATTTAAATGTAAGACACAATATATACATCCTAATATTTTAATTAATAATATCGTGCAACGCTCGATGGTACTCCGCTAGTTTCTTTTATAATAGTAGAGATGGATATTTAAAATTGTACAATGGTAGTTCTATTATGTTCGTCAACAACACTTAATCTGTCAACAAAAATTGTAGCAAAAAATTTGCCATTAAAGCAACAATTATTTTTTTTGACAATAATGTACTTTTTGTCTTTTTTTTATAGGTGGGGGATTTTATATAAGGCTCCCAAAAAACCATAAAAACAGAAAAGTAAAGTACAATAACTTCACAAAGGGAGGCAATTTGTAAGATTACAGAGATGTTTCTAAAGATATTTCTAGACTAAACCATCTCTGTATCTGTAACTAGTAGTAATCAATAACTCCACACAGGGAGGCAATTTGTAAGATTACAGAGATATTCTAAAGATATTTCTAGACTAAACCATCTCTGTATCTATATGCCAGTAACAACATATATAAAAACTAATCTAAAAAAAGGAGGGATAAATAAAGATAATGGTCGTAGACAGCCACGTTCTAACTAATCCAGGCCTGACTTGAGAAAACTACATGTTGGCTACAATATTGGACTGATAACCTAGAATCTGAAATCCATTCCCAGTCAGTCTCATTAAAATTATTTGGTCTCCCCTCGGAGCCAGTAAGAGACTTTCCATGTTGTTTTCCCAGAATCAAGACATCTGTAAATTTGTCTAACACGAATCAAACTGGTCTACCAGCCCGTTTAGTCTACAAATCTAATTTGAAAAAAAACAGAGTCGCCAAAGAGTAAGTATTAAAACTAATTCTGACTCGGATTTCTCCTGTCTGTCAATTAAATCATATCGGAAGCCAACAAAGTTTTACCAAGCAAGAAGGACCCGTCGGTAAAACTAAGAATCGGCAGACAAACTTACACGACCAATATTCGAGCAAAATTGACCCGTATTAAAAACATATCCCTCAGAAGTTTCAAAAACTAAACTACCATCTAAGAATGAAATGAACAGAAAATAAATTTAAAAGAAAGGAAAAATAAAAAGAAAGGAAAAAAAGAAAAAAGAAAGAAACCATCTCACATCAATCCACCAGACGAAGAGGCTGGACCGGGGAAAACTGGCGGCATCAGCACGTTGCGGTGGCGCATATCGGCGTGTTGGAGCGGCGCGTGAATCGCGTGGCGGCGCATTGGGCGGCGCGTGAAGGCGTGTTGCGGTGCATCAATTTGCTGGGCGGCGTGTAGTCTGCACGCTCGGCCAGGTTGACGAGGATGGACGGCGGCACGTAACAAGCGCGGCTTATGTCGTCTGTTCCTAAACCGGCCAGATCCGGCAACTTTGGGACATAGATTGACTCCCTCTCATTGTTCAGGCAACACCCTGAACGATGTTTCGTCGGCTGGATCGGCAGAGATCGGGCATCCCGGAGCGATCGGCCGACGACTAAAAACTCAAAGGGCGGCGAAGGTTTTGCCGTAGTTGAGCGAGGGGGGGTGGTTCCTGGTTGAGGATTAAGAAAGGAGTTCAGAAAACAAAGGTTTGGGTGTGGGGGACGATCCGGCAACAGCGAGATCGCCGGCGGACGTCCCCCAGGGAAGAGTTTTTGCAGAGCTTTTTGTTGCAGAGCTTTTCAGAGCTTTTCAGAGCTTTTCATAGCTTTTCTTGAAGTGGCCAAACCTCAAGCTTTTGGTTGAAGCAACAATTTGAGATAGCTCAACAAGGGAATCACTTAAAGTTCAATTTTGGGATGAATGGGATCATGGGATGTGAACCCAAAGCAATAATTTGAGATAGCTCAACATGGGAATCACTTGAAGTTCAATTTTGGGATGAATGGGATCATGGGTTTTGAACCCCGACCTTAACGAATACCGTACATATATAATAATTGATACCTGAACAATCTCATTTTATCTATTTCTATAGACTATTCCTCGCAATAATTTTGAGCTTAAACAATACGAAATCGTATAAATAATGAAAAAATTCTAAACTTATTATATTTCTTTAGTACATTAGGTAAAAGTACATATTCAGGAAATGGGCAAAAAAATAAAGGAAAAACATGTCGAGATATAATAAGCTATAATAGAGAGAAAACGTGAATTAAAATTCATAATAAAAATTAACCATTTAATCAAGTAAATAATAAAACCTAAAGTTTTAATTGAATGGTTACAAATCAGGTTAGTTATAACATAAATATATTGAAGAAAAAAAGAATTAATATAACTTTATCGAAAAAGATGTAAAATCTCATAATTTTATAAGTACAATTGAAATCAATATATTGATCATTGTGTATCCATTTCGAGAATAATAATAATGATGATAATAATAATAAATGAAATTATGCCTTATCACCCTGTGTGGAGAGGTTGATTCACTTGAAACTCGCACAATGATTAATATCTCGGTTCCGCGCCTTCGCCAAAATTCCACATCCGCCTGTTTTAGCTAGAAGGGCGCTAAACCCACTGATCTCCTCTAGCCCTCACTACTGTGGTTAATAAACCTGACATTGCGCATTAAACTAAATACGAAAGTACCATGCCTCATCGTGACCTCCATCAGAAACACACACTACAACGATGTATACTTTTATGGCCGAGAGCATTAGTGTCTCATTGATTGCCCCCTAGAATTTTATATGAACTAGTTTACCACAAACACGTGATATGACTTTCAGAACTAGACTACAACTCTAATTGGATCAATAATTGATGCCCAAAAGTATGTGGTTGGATCACCCTCGTATCGCTCATAGCCTAATTCAATTAAGTCATTGACTAATTCAACCAGAGGATTAACAATCATGAATATTTGTCACTCCTAAATACGACCTTCACATTAACGTTTGACCAAACCCGATAAAAAAACAAAACACATCAGGTTCATTCCCGTGCCTAGTGCTAGATCATACAATGAAATCAATTAGTTGTACTTCTTAACATCAAACATGCAAAATCATAAGAATTTAATCTCAAGCAATACTAATAACAAGAGCATAAAATAGATGAATCCAGGAATCTCCCAAGTCCGTCCTTGGGATGTGTTTTAAATTTTTTGAATTTACATGGACCGTGTGGATTTACATGGTCCGTTCACTGGACCTTGCATTTTTTGGGCAGGTTGACCATCACGGTTTGTGCCAGTATGCAAGGTTCGTGCTCTATGAAAATTTATGATCCTTTCTTGAACACTTGCTCTTTTGCCTCTTTCTTCTCCCAACTTCTCCATTATTCTACCATTATATCCACTGCTTTCATTCTGCTACCAACCTTGCGATTGGCCTTCTATCTACTACCATTCTTGCGAATGACATTCTCCTATGACAGTCTTCATATAAGTTAACAAAATCAAGTTGATGGACTCTTGGAGGAAAATTTTTATTAAGTCACAAATGTCTCACAAAGTAGAAGAGTTAATGCAAATAACCAAACAAAGTCGTTCTAACCCCTTATCATGCAAAACACTCATAAACCTAGTCAGTTTGGAAAAACTGAGATATTAGTCATCATGGGAGTTCTAGGGGGTTGGAAATACTCTAACCTCCTCCCGATTCAACTTGAGATGCACTATCAGCCTTTACTTCACTAATATCTGTGAGCTTAGAGATTAACTGAGAACAATATTTGGTGGGAGTATTAACTTACTGAAGGAGACTATGGCGGTATGGGCAAGTTCACGAAAATTCACAATTTCAACTTATGAGCACCTACGACGGTCTACTCATCTGCACTTATATGATATACCGAACCTGCCCAGGGGGAGATTTTACAAGACATTATAGCGAGGTTTAATACCACCCAGGTTCTTTTTCATGACATGGCTTGCATCTCTGGGCAGACTTCACACTAAAGATAAATACCATGGCGGTGAAGAGGAACCTACAAATTATATTTTCTCCTTATGTCACTTGGAGGTTGAGACAATCGGTCATTTATTCTTTTAGTGTGAATTTGTTCGGGTTATATGGGATAGGTTAAGAGTTTGGATCGTCTTACGGAGATGTATAGAATCCATTGAAAGTTCTAAGAAATGGATTAGAAGCCATGTGAAAGGCTCGAAATTAAAGAGCAAATTGGTTCCATTAGCTTTGGCAGCCTCAATTTATTACATTTAGAGTGAGAGGAACAAGGTCGTTCAGGAAGGACAACAACCAAATTCAACAAGGGCTTTCAAATTAATTCATAGGGATTGCTACATGGTTCTTAACCGGCTATTCCCAAATGAAATTTTAATTTGAGTTGCATAACTTGATGATCTAGTTCTTGAGTACGACACACATGGCTGGTCTTCAAGATTTACAGGGATCGGCCAATTTCTAGGCTGGTTGACTTTTGGGTGGCTACACATGTTTTCAACGGTTATATTCACATTCATGGTTTGGAAATACTCGTGCACTATAGTCGGTGAGGGTGAGAGAGCAGCCTACCTTTGCTTGGTTGCACGGCCATAGGAGTCGAGACGTCTGCTTTGGTCTATCATTACACCCGACTTGAGAGTTGTTAGACTTTAGCATGGGGAAGTCTAATGGCTAGCTCTAACTTAGACTATTATCCCCTTAAGTATTGGGTCGTGGGTAAGTAGATTAGCAAAAGCAAAATATATTAAGCCATTGCTCGTTGTTACTTGGATTTGACGGTCCGTGAGTCATTAGATTAATTTTAGCATTGATAAATTCTAATGGCTCGTTCTTACTTATGATTTGACAGACCCTCCTTGGTTTGAGCCATGGGTAAGTAGACTAGTGAAAGGAAAATCTATTAACCCATTGCTAGTTGCTACTTGGATTTGACAGTTGTGCAATTTTCCTGCACTGTAGTGTTATAGTATAGAATAACATTAGGCTATCTATTTGCCTAAACTATAAAGGACGTTTACAAAAACGTTACTTGGGTCATGCACGGTAGAATTCGCTCTCGGTCTCTTCATCATCAGGAGGTCTATTTATGGGACACCTAGGAGCATTATCGACTTCGGTCAAAATTGCTCTCGACCTCACAGAGAAAACCTCGATTTTCATCAAGAGATCGTTATTTAAGGCTAATAACACCCATTTATCTTTATCTTAGGGATGATATGTAGAAACTATTTGTAAACTTTGTTTGGAGTCTACAGATGGCTTCACAGATGGCCGGAGATCACATCAACTAGTTACACCATAGTTAGCTGTTTTAGGTCATTGAAGGCCGAGTTCACCATCTCATTTTTTAAGGGCCGAGAGGTAAGCTATGCTTCACTTTAGCTAATCGTATAACAGTTAGTAACCTTGTGGCTATCACTCGGTTGAGTGAAGGTCAGTGGTTACTCTTTGCTTTGCTGGATCGCTGGTTAGGACAGTTGGATGAAAGTTTGGGATCACCGCAGTTAAGGCCGATCTATGACATAATCAGTTGGATGAAGGGCTGAGATCACCACAGTTAACAAAGAGACAAATCGGTTAGCTACCACTTGGCTAGAGGTGGTTAACAATCCTAGTTGTAGAAGGTTGATGGTTACATGAGCCATCGGTTAGATGAAATCCGAAACTCACACCCATTTGTTGAAGGGCCTGTTAAATCTCATAGTTAGCCTTGACTAGCCAGCACGTGGTTAGCCACGGTTAGCCCACTGGTTGTTGAAGGTTGTCAGCTACACATAAACTGGCGGTTAACTGAAGGTCGTCGGCTGCATATAAAATGGAAGTTAACTGAAGGTCGTCGGTTGTATATAAGTTGGCGGTTAACTGAAGGTCGTCGGCTACACCTTAACTGGCGGTTAACTAAAGGTCGTTGGGTACACTCAAGTTGACCGTTGGCCTAAAACCTAAAAGTGTTAGGACAATTTTGTACTCATTCCACAACCACCACTACCAGCATTCCACCACCCTCCCACCACCACCACCTTCCACCTCGCCACCACTACCACACCGACGCAAAACTACCCCGTACAACCTCTCTTACTCATCACCCTCCCACTTCCACCAAAGATAAGCCCTCCAGTGACCATCCCTTCTGGCTCATTTTCACGGCGAGAAGAAATCCCCTTCATTTACCTAACGAGAAGAAACCCCCTTGTTTTTCCTTCTGCCGAATCCCCCTTGATTTTTTGGTGATTTTCCACACTCGCCACCACCTTCTTCTAGAAAGCCCCACCACCACCCACCCACCTATCAGCCCCACCACTCTATGCTTAGCCTTCGACACCAAAACCCTAGCACTACCAAATCCGCCATAGAAAAGTCGTAGTTCAATAAGGTTAAAAATGAAAGGCATCGTCAACCGGCCGGCATAAAGCACCGACACGACGCTAACGCACCTAGCACGACTCGTGCCAGGGGTGGCTAGCATGGCCCATGCCAGCCAACACGGGTTGTGTCACACCTCCTTGGCACATAGCGTGTTACATTGACCGACCCGTGTCTTCAAAATTTCTCCAGCGACTAAGTATGGATGCGAACTGCACCGTTTCACACGATCCGCATTGTTTCAACTCCAAAATGCAAATACCAGCCCACTGGGTGTAAAATAACACAGCTCGTATTCAACTGAGAAAAAAGTGCTTCCAGTCGACGTCTCATGCTAAACGACATTGGGTCAGTGATCAGAAGTTCAAAACAGGGCTCCAGCCGACAGCCCGCGCTGGCTGGTTGACCCGGCCTATACCAACACGAGGAACAATGCCCCGTGCCAGACCTGTTACGCCGCGTTACCACAAGGCTACACGTCCCATGTAATTGACACGCCCAATGTTAGCACGAAGCTAACCGGCTAGCATGACCCATGGCATTTTTCACTAGCTGTGTCAACTACGCCTACTAGGGTTTTTTGGCCTTTTTGGGCCTTTTTCAAGGCCCAATTCCCTGCTACTAAATATATGGACCTATATCTACTAGGGTTTAAATTTATGCTCATTTTTAGATTTAAGAGTAGGCTAGAGAGAAAAATGAGATATTCATTCTCTCTAAAATCTTTTCTCTTCTTCTCTTTATTTTTCTTTACCCCAAAGACATTGAATCAAATGAAATACTTGGGTTCAATGCTTAGGGTGTAGTTAATTTACTTGGGGTTTTTATTTGTATTCATGAATTAAATTTTATTTTGTGAGATTCTTAGACCTACCTATTTCTATGTATTTGGGATTATTATGTTGGCTCGTTCTCCATGTTCTTATTAATTGGATGATTATCACACTAAGATGGGCACACATTGTAGTCTACTTTCATGTTGGCACAATTATTGATATCCCCCGTAGATGTGCTTAGGGTAACGATAGGTTGGAAGCGTATGGGTGTGTGCATGTGGATTTTCGAGTCAACATTATGATCGATCATACACTAGTCTTAGCCAAAAAATTGGCTCAAAGGGTTACGAATAGAGATAGCGATAGTAGCAAACTAGGGTTAGTGTTTTGCAACCCTAGAGCCATATATATGATGCTTCACCCCCTTTGCCTTTTTAGTACTAGGGAGAAGCATTCGTTGTGTAGTGCCTTGGACGTAATCATATGGGGGAGATTAAGAACTGCAAAGCAGGTAGGGCTATTATTGCACTCCCTTAATTACGGAGGCGATGCCGATGGAAGATTACATGCGCACCCTGCGTGACAGGTATGGGGAAGTGTTGACCATCGACCACACCACGTGTCATAAACACTAGAATAGGTTTGTAGTTCTTGTATGTGATG
>JAULKM010151949.1:0-17184 GCA_032355605.1 Rubia tinctorum | reverse complement strand
AAGAAGTTATATATATATATATATATATATATATATATATATAATATGCGTGTGTAGGGGAGGGGGGGTTCAGGTGAGAACACTCATTTATGTGAAAACACCCTTTACGTGAGAACAAATTTGAGTCATTCAACCATTCAAATCCTACAGCGCCCGTAGCTTGGCTTGCTATCCACGTGTCATAAACCCATCCCCAAATTGCAGCCGTCACGTACTTCCTCTGTCCCACCAGTTTTGGCGTATTTACTTTTTTTCAAGTCAAATTTTGTAAACTTTGACCCTAAATATAAAATTAATAGTCTACAATAAAACATCATGTAAGATATCGTTATATTCATCTTAACTTCTATTTTCTAAATATCAAATTTTTATACAGAATTGTTACACGTAACTAAAGATATTGATGATCAAACATGATCATTGAAAACCGTGAAAAAAGTAAATAGGGAAAAACTGTTGGGACGAATGGAGTACATCATTTTCCACCTATAAATATTTTCTTCCTCAAACAGAATTTCTTTCAAGCATTTGTTTGTGGGAACTCTATCCAGTGGCGGAACTAGGGGGGCGGCCGCACCAGCTCCGGTGGTGCTGCCCCGTTGAACAGTGACCGCCCCTCCTCTGCCCCTCCTCCACCCCTCCTCAAAATTTACTCTGGTTCCGCCACTGACTCTGTCCCTTTTCTATCAACAATAACTCATTAGAAAAAGCTAGCACATGAATTTGATTACGATCCTCTTTTTTACCGTGAATGGAATAATTCATTACTAACATGAATTGTATTCAATCGACTATTTACAAGTTGTTGAAGTATCTACGAGCATAGAGTACAAACTAGTTTTCGTAATTATATTTGAATCCCTTATAAGTGATGATTGAAACACCTACAAGTTACATTTAAATCACTTACTAGTGATAATTGAAATACCTACAAGTTGTACTTTAAGAATCAAGTTGTTTTTATCGACCACACAAGTTATAATAGAAGCACCTATAAGTGATCTTTGAAGCACTTATAAGAAATAATTGAAACACTTACGAGTTGTACTTTAAAATCAAGTTGTTTTTATAAATCACAAAAATTATAAAAGAAGCACCTACAAGTGACATTTGAAGCACTCACAAGCAATAACTGAACCACCTACCAGTTGTACTTTAAAAATCAAGTTGTTTTTATTGATCACACAATTTATAAAAGAAGCACCTACATGTTACATTTGAAGCACTTACAAGCAATAATTGAATCACCTACGAGTTGTAATTTAAAAATTAAGTTGTTTTTATAGATTACTCGAGTTAATTTAAGAAGCACCTACGGGTTACTTTTAAAGCACTTAGCAGTAATAATTGAAACACCTACGAGTTGTACTCTAAGTACCAAATTGTTTCCGTAACACACACTAGTTATGAAAAAAATCGTGCACACGTTAAATGTGAAACACTTACAAGGGGTGATAGAATCACCTACAAGTTGTATTGTCAACACCAATTTGTGATTAACGTTGTGTACTTCAAAGCACCAATTTGTGTTTAACGTGGTGGTTGTGTACTTCAATTGAGCCATGCACTGACAGGACAAGAACATCAATTGAGCCATATAATCTCATGTAAATCTTTAACTAGGATGGATAATTGTAAGTTGGTAATTGTAGTTGCGTATGTACTATCTTTAGAACCTTAGTAACATCCACGGGTACGACATGTAATTATATGGCATTATTTGGTGAAACTAGTATTATTTGAAACCCCGCAACTATTATTTTTAGAAGTCAAATTTTACTCGTGATTTTTACTTCCCTGTCGTTGAGAGTCAGACAAGAAGGGTTGCATTAGAAGAGCTGAATTGGATTATGTAGGGAGTTGTATAATAATCCGGTGAGCGAGTCCTCTTCTAGGTCACAATCGTTCTTTACAATGCTCAATGAAAGTGTGCCAATCATCTGGGGAATGGCACCAAACTCTCCAAAAAGAACACAGAAACACCGCGAATTCTTGGTGCGCTGCCTCATCTCTTTGGCAGCCATCTTCCTGCGATAGCACTCAACACTCGTTGATTAACACTTTTTGCCTTGTTATTGCTACTGCTAGGCTGCTCAATTACATTCTCTTGGCGCCATTTCGCGATCATCTCCTTGAGCAGAAGATTAGGAGCTAGAGCGTTATGGGGCAAAACCTGGTTAATTTTAGGACAACTCCGATGTCTCTCTTTCAACCACTCTTCAGTTATGGCCATTTCAGCACAACTCAAAGATGCACAATACTGCTACAAACAATCTTGAAAACCAAATAACAACACGTTTCTCCGTAAGCATTGAAAAGTATCAAGAACACAACATATTGATATCCAACAACTGTTAAAAGTAAAACCTGCCCTACCATATTATTATTAACCAACAAATCTTGAAAGCCAAAGAAACATCATACTCCCTCTGTCCCACTTCAATCTGCACACTTTTTGGTCAACTTTCTCATACCATGTTTGACCAACGATAAATTTATTTATGTATAATAATGGTGTATTAAAAATTGATGTTTAGAAAATACATCATGCAGAGAATCCAATGATATCTCACATAATGATATTTGTATCTATATACTGGATAAAATTTATGGTCAAATGTGTCTTGAGAAAATTGACCAAACAGTGTGCAACTTGAACTGCGACAGAGAGAGTATTAACAAGTATCAAAATATATTTAGTGTAAAAGTTTTGACATGTAAACACTAAAATTTTACTATTAAAGATCAACACTTAACTTTAAAACCTATGATTTAGTGAAAGAATAGATTCGTTGTAAAACATCACAAGTTTTGGTTGTATAATCAATTATTGAAATTGAAACATCAAATATGGTAGTAAAAATTCACGCATTGCGCGAAAATGAGAGAAAAAATTGATTTGCGAATTTCTTCAACTCGGATTCTTGACCCGCGAGATTCTTATGACCTGGAATCGTTAATTCCCCAATTATTTATGTCCAACACCCCCCAAAAAGTTGTATTTGCACCCGGATCCCTCCTTCATCTCTCAAACTTTCTTAAATTATATTTGGAACCCCATATCTAGTTAAATTTAATTATATTGCACATTAATCCTTGGTCTCGCTGCAAGATGGTCTCGCACAAGACTTTGTTTGTTACTATTGATTCGGAGGCCGAGCAACAGTGGTTGAACTCTCTCCGATTTCTAATTTATTATTTTGACAAATGTATTTACTATGAAAATAGTAAAGTGTATTTATAGCTCTAAATTTATTCTGAAAGTGCCAATATAACCATTAAGTTTTGAAAATGTCAAAACAACTCTTGATAATTAATGAAAGGGCTCTCTCTCTCTCTCTCTCTCTCTCTCTCTATCCATTGCAATCGAAGATGTGTGGAGCGCCGTTGGGAGGACGCCGTCGTGCCTCTCAAACATAGTATTTATAGGCCCAAATTATGGCTAACTACTCAATAGTAGTTAGTGGTAAGACATGGTCGCCCACGAGGAAAAGAGGGTTTTATCGAGAGTTGAATGTAATTAGAAACACACGAAAAAGTCACTCTACGTGTGCTGCAAAAAATGGGGGGGGGGGGATTTGAGTTTATAAAATACAACGACAAACAACTAAATTACCAAAAAAAAATAGAAAGAACAGTGTAAATATGAGCACAACTAGCCCAAAAGATGTAACTAAAATGATAATGAGTTTTGAGCGCAATTGGTTTACATTTCTAATTTTCCTTTGACCATCGGCTAACTATCCTATTTTTATGCATTAACCACATATTGTGGAGAACTTGTCAACACCTTTCGAGTGAAAACATTTCTCACCTCTCCTCGGTTATAGTTAGAATGACGATTGACGCCACACAAAAACCCTTACCCTCAGATCATTCTAGATGATAGACGTCATAGATTTCCCCGAGAAAAGCAATAAAAATGGAGACCCAATACAACTAATACAATGTCCTACAAGCGAGAAATATCAGGATATCACAATTATATTCCCTAATGACGACTACGAGAATTGGCCTTCATGCTAGCCGTCATTAGTGTACTGCTACGATAATTAGGCAAATCCATTCAAATTCATCCTAAATCTAAGAAATTTCATCAATAAATAATCATAAATAGTTGTCACATCCAATTATAACCTAACATTGACCAACGATAATCACATCGTCAAAAATATCAAAGTCTTCGGTTTGACCAAAAACCTAGCAAACAATCAACTCACAATCATCAACTAATTGATCACCCTAGTTTAACTCATGCATTAATCACACAAGAAAGCACAAAACATATTTGATAATCAAAGCACAAAATAGGATAGACCAAGTCTCACAAAAATTAATACTAGAAATGCTTACCAATCGCTCCCAAGAGTATGTTAAGTTTTTTTGAAAGATTACATAAAATCAACTAAATTACATATTAACATCCTAATCTAGGAGCTAACTAGGAGACACCACCATTGAATCTATTGAGGCTCAGTGGAGCATGAAACTCCATCCATTTGATAGCTAAACCCATAACAAAAGAGTAAAAGTCCATAGTAAACATATTATTAAAGACAAACAGTAAATGAAAACTAGGGAATTTTGGGGGAGAATTTCGGAGGAGTAAATGTGTAGAAGATAGATTCTGAATGGTCCAAAAGAGAGAGAAAAAAAGTAACTAAGAGGCTGGTGGTCCGTCCCCCCGTCGCAGACTGCGCTATATGTCGCGGTCCACAAAGGAGCTACTAGACAACTTCTATTAAATGTTCAACATTTGGCCCTTTTCTTCACTTTTTCTTCAATGTCTACTTACTTCTTCCAAAACGAATTCTTCAAAACCCAAACACTTCAAATAGAAATCTTTAATATGATATAAAACACTTCATAAATTAAAGAATTACTATATAAAACATGTGAATCATCCTAACCCTCTAATTGATAAAATGCTAATTTCCTTCTAATTAAGTTCCTAATTTATTACAAAATTATACTTCGAATGTGTTAAAAATAAGATATAAATTGAGCACATCAAACACCCCACACTTAGAACTTTACTCGTTCTCGAGTAAAGATTATAAAAGCCTAAGGTGGTTCCTAGGTTTTCTACCCTAAAAGGTTTGAGGGGATCAACCAACCCTAAAGCTATGTAGTCACTGAAGTCGACAAGATATGTATCTAACAATTTTCCCTTCTCACGTAATGATTCATACCTATTTTGAGCAAATTTAGAGACAAACCTTGTGTCATCGAAACCGGCATTGTCTCCAGTCGAACGAGATCTTGGGTTTCCGTGGCTTGAACCACCCCTAGCCATGAAAATATTTAGGTTGGTTCAACAAGAAGTGGGAAAACTTGGATTTTTGTAAGTTTGTATCTATCCTAGGGTTTGTGGATTTAGAGTTAATTGATGAAATTTGATCCGACCCCTGTTTTTTTAAATATACTTGAGATTTTCCGAGTTCAAAAATAATGATTTGTCTCTATACAACAGGGAGACGAATCATTTATGAGTTTGGAAATAATGTCATAGCGATCAGACAAAATGGCGTAGTCTCGCTCACACTAGACCAAACATGTGTGTGATAAATTTCTAGGGGACCATTAGGGTCATCGGGCCTTAATTTCTTGGGGGTTGTGTAGGGGGACTCTAGAGCTGCGTTAATTGTATAAGTAGTGACAAATACGTCTTTCCCATTAACCCTAGTCAAATCACGATCGTTCCTACTTTGACCCAATTCATTTAAAATTGTATCACTTCATCCACTTGAACGGGTTAATCCATACACAGTAGTTTTTCTAAATTTTTGGTTTTGAAATTTCTGAGGAAATAGTCTAAGCTTAATTATCCCATGAACGATGCTAATATAACCTTCGAATTTGTGACTCTCCTCTTTGAAATTGCGACATACCTTTGCTCGGCTGTATTGTTGAAGAATTTAGGGGGTTTTTCAATCTCCGTGACCTAACGAGGGTTTTTATAGTTTGACTTTAATTTCGCGCTCGTGCCCTTGCTTCTCATTGCAAATAGATGTAGGGTTATAGAGCAAAAAATATTTATGGATTGGGGGTTTTAGAGTTGGCCAGTATAGGGTTTTGATTTGGGGATTCAATGAATTTTCCCTTATAACCTGTTTTTTAATTGAGTAAAAGAGTTTATGAACTCGTAAATGGTTCCGACTAATTTTACTATAGCTACGAGTACTTTCCGAGATATATCGTAGGTGTTTTCCGAGTTCGGAAACTACTCGCATCGCAAAAAAAAAAGACATTAGAGCTTTCAAATGGGCATTTATTACCCATTTGAAAGAACATGGACTTTCCCACAATATTCCTCTCCTCACAAAACTCCCAAACCCTACACTATAATCCCTTCCATTACCATTTGAAGATTTCATAGGTTGAATATTAAAGGTATAATCTTCATATTTCTCATCTAATCCAAATTCTTATTGTAATTTTTATTCTTGTAGGGATTTGTTTGATGGGTAGGTAGGAGCTATGAAGGAGTATTTCATATCCTTTCATTGATCAAAAAGGTAAATCTCTGCTTCAATCTTTGGCTATGGTTTACTATTTTGGAAATAAAATCAAAAAAATAAAAATTTAGTGTCATGATGTTAGCTATTGTTCACATTGTCTCATTTAATGAGTTATATTATATGTTGCCTTTTGTTATTAAGTGGCTTTTGTTATTAAGCATGATTTGTGTATTATATAATGGCTTTGGTGCCTAAACAGTGTTGATGATGAAATGATGCATTGAATTTGACTCGTACATGTTAGATTTCTACATTTATTGATTAACTAAATTATTGGAGTGGTTAAATTTTGGGTTACATACTATTGTGAGAAAACTCCTATGTTTAATTAGTTTTCTTTGTACACAGAACCTAATTTTTTTTTTCTATTCTAAGTTGATCTGGAATTTTTGGTTTTGTTTGCATATTAGTGAATTTAATTATCTTTTATAATTGGCTACAACCACATAATTTCCAAACGTGAAATCATGGAGTTATGGAGTGATTTTGAAGACCAATAGAGATGTGAGCAAGTGAATCAAGCCATTATGTTGATCTACACCTAGTGAGTGACTTTAATAATTTCATTTCCAAGTTCAATTTTTATTGCTAGGACATTTATTTCCAAAAGAACTTACTTTAAAATTCTCTAGGTACGCTTCCAACCGCAAGGAATGTGAATCACTACCCCCGAGATGATATCAACATTGCGTGGAATTCATAAATTATGAACCTTAGACATGTTGGAATAGTTTTGCAGTGATTTGTAATGCCATGTATAGAGTGTTGCTCGGTTAGTTTTATCTTTAGATTTTTGTTTAGGGGCAACATGATATCTTGCATTGTTTATAAATTGTGGTTGTGTATCAAGGATGTTTTCGTGCCGGGAAAATTAATGACAAAAATTTTACCACAAGAAAAGATTGTATTTCCAAATTCGGAAAGTCTTCCTTCTCTTTCATTTTTATTTTCCATTGGTCGGAATGCCATTTCCGAGTACGGAAACATACAACAAGAAACATTTTTCGACTCCGGAAATTGAATTTCATTTTTTAAAGAACCAAAATGAAGCTTTTGTCCATTTCCAAACTCGGAATTACATTTTTTTTTACAAATTTTGAAACATCTGCACCGTATGCTGGGGAGATGCAATTTTCAAGTACGGAAACTATTAAAGGCAGTTCTATGCTTTAATCAAAGGCTGTTTTAACCGCCTTCGTTACCCCCTTTTAAAGGCGATTCTCGAAATTAACTTATTTTCTAATCAATTCCCGATAGAACTGCCTTTAATATGCCTTTCCTACACTACTGGAACGATGGAAAGGTATGGAAAACACCAATATGTTCAAATGCAGCCAAGTATGGGAGGATTTGGCAAAAATCAAGAACCTTCCAATTTCTAGGGTTTTTGAGTTTTTAAATCAAAATTTTGGGGAAGATGGATATGAATTGGGTGTTGGGAGATAAGAGGGTGGATAGAGGGAGAAGTATTTGACAAGGGGAGGAGAATTTCCGGCCAAAGAGAGGCGGTGGGTTAGGGAGGAAACGGTTGGGAGGAGGAAACTATGAGAAGAGGAGAGAAAATGAGGAAAGAAAAGGATCTGCTCCATCTTAAACCTGCTCGTCATGGAGTGCTCTATATATCGTGGTCTGCGATGAGTAAACTGCCTTACCTTTTTTTTCTTCAAAATTCCATCTTTTTGGGTTCCAATTCCTTCAAGAATGCCCTATTCTCCTACAAAATTACAATCAAAACACACAAAGCATAATATTGCTCCAAAACAAAGGAAAGAAAATATAACAAATTTTGAGACAAAAAATAACGAAAGCAATTAAATCACAATATCTACAAAACAAAATTTTATTTCTAAAAATATAAATATACAATTTCATCAAAGAGATATCAACGATTACCCAGATGATCAAAACCAAGTTTTTTTTAATGTCGTCGGCACGACTTATGAACAAAGCACAAATAAAGCTACATCAACGGAATGTCAAGTGTCATTCGAATGATCAAAACTAAGTATATTTAACATCATCGACACAACATATTCACATTCCGAAGCCTCTACTCACTAATTGGGTCATCGAGAAGGGTTTTCTCGACTAGTTCTGGTTGGAAACTCTCATAATATGGCTTCTAGCGGTGACCATTTACCTTGAAGACCTTAGAGGTCTCCTCACTCATAATATATATCGCTCCATGTGGGAAAACTTTCACCACCACAAAAGGGCCAATCCCTTTTGACCGTAATTTATCCGGAAATAACCGAAGGTGCGATTGGAATAACACTTTTTACCAACGACAAAGTCCTTTCTAGTGATCATGCTATCGTGCTTGACCTTAGTTCTCTCCTTGTAAATTGTGAAGTTCTCATAAGGGTCATTCCGAATCTCTCCAAGCTCTTGCAACTGAAACTTTCGATGCATATCCGCTTCATCCAAATTCATATTGAAACTTTTTGACGGCCCAATATGCTTCGTGTTCAAGCTTCACCGGTAAATGACACGACTTCCCAAAAACCACCTGATATGGAGACATTCCAATCAAAATCTTATAGGCCGTTCTATACGCCCACAAAGCGTCATGTAGCCGGATGCTCCAATCCTTCCTATTCGGGTTTACCATTTTCTCAAGAATAGATTTTATCTCTTAGTTGGTGACCTCAGCTTGGCCATTTGATTTTGGGTAATAGGCTGTTGAGGTTTTATGGGTCATGCCATACTTCTTCGTCAAATCCTCAATTGTGCTATTGCAAAAGTGGGTCCCTCTATCACTAATCATGGATCAGGGAATCCCAAATCGGGAAAAGATATTCGTCTTCAAGAACTCCGCCACTACTTTTGAATCGTTGGTCCTAGTTGTCTTTGGCTCACACAACGAAAATATAGCTACAACCAAAATATCACAATACAAGATGCTTGTTTGTGGCATTTCATTCCTTTGGGAGATGTTTCCCGTTCTTTGACATTTTTTGCAAGGTTGACTAAATCTATAGGAATGATTCATTATGTGAGACAAATAAAGACCTCTTTCTAGCACCTTTAAAGCGGTGCTCTTGGTAGGAAAGTACCCACCACATGCAAGAGAGTGATAAAAATTAAAAATTGAACTCACTTCACTCTCCTGGACACATCTCCGGATCATTTGATCTGAGCAATGCTTCCATAAATATGGATCTTCCCACACATAGTGTTTATCCTCACTTTTCAACCTATCCCTTTGAGCTTTGGAGAAATTTTGGGGAAATTTGTGGGAGACAAGAAAGTTAACTAGATCAACATACCAAGGGCGAGTCTCTCTAATTGCAAACAAGTATTCATCGGGAAATTCTTCCCGGTGCTCTCCCTCCTAGGATTTTCTATAGCGCTTTCTGACTCATTAGACGATGTCAATTAACTTATATGATCGGCCACTACATTATCTCTCCCCTTTTATCCCTCACCTCTAGGTCAAACTTGCTCAAGAGAAGTATACACCTAATTAACCTAGGCTTGGCTTCCTTCTTGGTCTTTAAATGGTGAAGAGCCGCATAGTCTGTGAAGACAATGACCTTAGTACCAAGTAGGTACAACCTAAATTTCTCAAGAGCAAATACTACCGCCAATTACTCTTTCTCCGTGGTAGAGAAATTGCATTGTGCATCATTACAAGTTATCAAGACTTAGTTTATAGCATGAGGGATTCTCACTGCCCTTTGACCTAAAACTGCTCCAATGACATAGTCACCAACATTACAGATAATCTCAAAAGGTAGGTCCCAATTATGGGGTTGGATAATGGGGGAGGAAAAAAACATCGCCTTCAAAGTATCAAAGGATCTTTGACATTATATGTGAACTACAAAATCCTCCTATTTTTGCTACAATTCGCACAAAGGGGAGGAAATCTTAGAAAATTCCTTAATGAAACTCCGGTAAAAGCCCGTGTGATCTATAAATGATCTAACTTGATCTGCACCTATAAGTATGTGTTAACCAATGCATCTAACACATTTGTTAGTAGCTATTGTATGGTTGATTGCTAGTTTTAAATATGTTTACATTATAAGGGGTTTGAATGGACATTGTTGGTTTTATTTTCGAAATCCCTCATTTTGTAGTTTATATAGGTCTAATGAAGTCTATGTCTTTACGAGCATCTAGATCTTATTTTGTGAACTTCATTGTAGATTGCTCGTAAGCACTTCCGAGTAGAAAATTGAAGACCATTCGCGAGAATGGTAGTAGATTGTAGAAGGCTATTTGAAAGAATGGTAGAAGACTAAAGTCCATAGGTTAAAATGTGGTAGAAGATAGAAGGGTTGAAGAAGAAAGATAAAGAAGCAGATGAATCGAATCCGAGAGTTGTACAGAGTTCAGGGAATGATCTGAGAAGAATCAGGGTCCAAGAGTGATACCTTTGGATTCTTCTTCTCAAGTGCTATAAAATATATTACAAGAACTCCCAAATCAGACCAGCGGTTCATCTGTAGCGGTGGCAACTCGTTGAAGGAAAAAACCAAGTTTTGGAAAAGTAAAAAATTGACATGACCCATTTAATTTGTACGACCCGTGATGAGTCTGCATGACCCTTGTATCTTGCATGAACTAAGCCATGCTTGGATGACCCGTTTAGCTTGTACGACCAAGAGCTAAAGCAACTCAGTCCCGGCGCAAACTGTGTCTTTTTGTATGACCAGTGCACCTCGAAGATCAAGAAGTGAAGACCCAACCCACAACGTATTGCATGGACGTGCCCTATGACATATTGCACAAATGTACCCCCACGACGTATTGCATGAACGCGCCCCACGACATATTGCATGGACATGCCCCGTGAGGTATTGCATGTGCGCGCCATCAAAAGGAAAAAATCTTAGCTCTAGCCCATGGCCAACACAGGTCTGCACGGGCTGCGCCACTCAGAAGCTCAAAACACATTCCTAGCTGGCGGACCGTAGGGATATGTATGACCACGCCACTCATAAGACCAAGAGACTGTTCTAGCTGCGGCCCATGCACTATTGCAAGGGCCGTGTGCTTTTGAATGACCCGTGTCGATGTGGCACTAGTAGGTACACGACCTATGCCAATGTGGCACTAGTGGGGGCTTAACCTATGCCGATGTGATACTAGTGGGTGCCTTAGGTTTTCATTACGGTTCCTTCCAAACTCGGGCCTTTTATCTTCTCCTATATAAGGAGAATTTAGTCTCCTAGGGTTTAACTAAGTAGGTATAATGTAGACTCGTAGTTTTTGGTAGGTAGGAAGGAAGGGGAGAATTCTCTCTCTAGAGTTCTTCTTCTCTTTTCTTTCTTTTTAGTTTGTTACATCCACTGTATTTAATTCAATAAATGCTATGGATTTCTAAGTTTGAATAGTTAGTTTTTATATTTTACTAGTTTTTCATAAGAGTATGAAGAGAGAGAAAGGGGCTAACCCTTCTCTCTTAGTTTAATTCTTCTAGTTTTACACAAGGGCATTGAATCTAATGAATCAATTGGGTTCAGTTGGGAGTAGTGATTTATCTTGGATATTTATATTTGTATTCATGAGGTTAGTTATTTTGTGAGATTATAAGATCTTCCTATCCTTTCATGCTTATGAATATTATGTTGACTTGTGCCTTGCATTATTGTTAAATGCATGATTAATATAATATGTTGGCATACACCTTAGTCTACTTTCATTGTGTGGTGCACTATTGTTGTCCCTTTGGGAGTGTTAACTAAGGTAATATAGGGGAGTGAGAAGTCTGCGACCGTGTAGGTGTATACACGTGGGTCGTTAGCACCACTTCGATGAGTGTATGCTAGTAAGAACTCAACTACTCACTACTGAGAGTTGGATAGTGTCCCGATAGTAGGACATGATAGTTATAGCAACTCGGGTTGGCGTAATTCAACCTATATCGTTGCAACCTTAGAGTCACCATAAGGTTCTAATCCCTTTTCCTCTATAGGCCTAGGGATAAGTATTCATAGTGGAGTGCCCGAGACATAATTCTGTACGGGAAAGAATAGATCTGCATAGCAGGCATGGCTGTTGTTGTACTTTCCTAAATACGGAGGTAGTGTCGATAGAACAAAATGAGAGCACCTTTGGTGACAAACAAGGGGAAGTGTTAAATATCGATCACACTATGTGACATAAGTATTAGGATAGGTTTATACGTCTTGTATTTGATTAAATCTAAGATCGAAATATACTACCGGTCATGTAACACATATATCCCCAAGTGCTAGATTTATATAGTTTACTTTTTTGTTTTTTTATGCTTGTAGTTGACAGATACCCCCCCCCCCCAAAACCTTGTTTTACGACATTGCTATTCTTGACACGTGATCAGCTTGACGATCTGATTGCGGCTATAGTTAACCTTTAAATTTCTAGCATCTCTGTAGATAACCCCGTACTTTCCACTATCTATCCCTTGGTAGGTTATTAGCAAGAATGGGATTAACAATATAAATCTCTTATCTTTGATCTTCATAGTGCTCCACGAGTTAGTAGATCTTCCAAAATGTTGTTTGCTAGTGACCTCGCGAGGTGTATATTATAACTTCTCTAACACTCTAATGGTATGGTAGGGGTTGGATGGTGTCAACCTTAGCTTTCTCTACCTCAAGACCTTGGGAAGAGACCACATGACCCAATACAATGCCTTTTTCCACCATGAAGTAGCATTTTTCGGAGTTTAATATGAGATTTCTTTCAATGTATCTTTCGAGCAATAAAGATAAATGGTTTGAATAACTATCGAAAGAATCTCCATGAACGGTAAAATTGTCCATGAATACCTCTACAAAGTGCTCAAAAAACTCCAAAAATATACTTATCATGCACATTTGGAATGTGCTGGGAGCATTGCATAGACCGAAAGACATGCGCCTATAGGCAAAAGTGCCAAAAGGGCATGTGAAAGTGGTATTTTCTTGGTTTTTTGGGGCTATGAAAATTTGGAAATACCTGGAATACCCATCTAGGAAACAATAAAAATCCCTCCCGACAAGGATCTCAAGCATCTGATCAATCAAGGGTAGAGGGAAATGGTCCTTCCTAGTTGCTGCATTCAACCTACGGTAGTCAATACACACTCTCTACCTATTTTGCACACGAGTGGGGAACCACTCTTCCTCTTGGTTTTCTTACACGGTAACACCACTTTTATTAGGCATAACTTGGGTGAGGCTTACCCACTTGCTTTCAGAGATGAGGTAAATAATCCCAGCTTGAAGTAACTTAAGAATTTCAGTCTTCACTATCTCCGTCATCGGCGAATTTAGCCGATGCTTGGGTTGCCTCACCTGTTAGACCCCATAATCTAACAAGATACGATACATGCACGCAGAGGGACTAATTCCCTTAATATCGGAAAAGGTCCACTCAAATGCCTCCTTATGGCTTCTAAGAACCTCCATTAACCTTCCCTCTTGTTCCTTTGTGAGTTTACTCGACATTATCATGGGAAAAATATCTCCTTCACCAAGGAATGCATATTTTAAGTTCTCGGGTAGTGGTTTCAATTCCACTGCCGGTGCATTATCAAGAGATGTAGGTATACCCACATCTCGAGGTGCATCGAGAACTTCACAGGGGGGGAGGGGGTTAAGAGGTAGCTTATCAACAAAATCAAGTTTTTCTATAGAGATAAAAAAAAGCTTTTCTCTCTAAAATTTGAGAGCAAAATCCTTTCTCGAGAAAACACTCTCCAACAAAGACAAACCCAAGCTGGTACTTGAAACCCGTTACCACAAAATCTCAGCTATCCAACATAGTCAGTAACCTACTCCATAAACAAGTGAGGGAGAAAATTAGTGTCAACATACAAACAACGGAAAATACTAGATATAACCAAAATAACTATTAAAGTAGTAACCCATATACCAATAACCTTTAAAGCACAAAACCAAAATTCAGACCCACCAAGCATGAAAAGTGCTAAATTGTACCCATAAACAAAACCAAAACTCAACACACGCATTATAGATGACGCATAGGATTATAGAGGATCATTGGTAGGTTGACTCACTACATGGATCCATGTTCTTAGAAAAGCATCGCGATGTCCCTTTCAGCACTGAACGTCATAGGGATATATATAGGCTAACAAGGAGGGGGCCTATTATAACTGGAGAAAAAATGATTAAAAAAAGGAATGCAAAATTTTGCAAATGCATTGGTGGGATTTTTCTTGGACTAAAAGCAGCTCAGTGCCCAAAGAATACAAGACCATGTAAATTTCAATTGGGGAGAATGAATAGAGGTGGTGTAAAAGTTAGGTAAGTTTTATTTCTTTTGCTTCGACAACCGCCCTTATATGCTGGCAGTACTCCAAAATGGTCCAATGGCAATAGAGGGAGGGCTACTTGCACTCAACAAATGGGTTTTGGAAATGATTTTGTCCCATATAAATGTTACTCACGTCCTACTGTGGATAAGAATCTATGGTCTCTCAACAGAATACTTACCCCGGAATCAGTGGCACGGTATACGACATTGGTCGAAGTGGCACATGAAGTCAATTTCAGAGAGAGCACCATTAGGGAGAATTTTACATATGTAAATGTGCGAGTGTGGACTGAAATCTGAATGCCCTTCGTCTCCAGTTCTTACCTCAAACTAAGATGGGGTCGTTTGGCTTGGATTAGCATCGGTTATGCGAGACTTCATAAAATGTGTAGGAGATGCGGCAATATTGGACATACTCTACCCCAATGTAGCTTTTGGGGAGGAACCAAGCCTTCAAATCTACAAGGATAATAGGGAGGAACTCTATCCACCATCAATCCGAGTGCACAAAAACATGCTGGCGTGATGCTTCATATGAATTCCGGAGGACTATCTCCGGGATAATTTTCATAGGTTTCAAGGGGAATGAGATGAGATTTCTGATGGTTTTCACTACCATGAATATTCATTACCAATTCCAAGAGTTACAACACACAAGGAATACAATCCAGATTTTTTGGGTCACAACAGTGATGGGTCAGGCAATGCAGAAGGGGGAAGAGGAACAACTTGAAGAGTTAGGGAAAAATGTTTGCACAAGAGGGAATGCAGTGCATCAAAGAAACAAAAATAAATTTGAGGGAAGTTCCAGTTCATTGGGTCGATCTTGCGGACGAATAAAACTCTTCATCACCAGAGAACTGTCCAAACTTCGACATGTTTGATGGTTCCATACCTCCGACAGCACCAAGTGGATTATCGGTTGGCTAAGCCTAGGAAACCCAGCAATAAAATACCTTGCTTATGCCAAATAATCCTTATGCAATGTTTGAGAATGATGATATGAAAGATTTGGAAGGAGGGGACGGAATAGGAGTAGATGCAGGCAACACTATTTCAGATGTACCGTATGTGGTTAAATAGTTGGGATCAAATGGCATCATGACGATTGCTGACAATGAGTGAATGGAAGAGGTGGAAAGAAATTATTGATTAGCATAGGTGTTAGAGACCATCAATGAAGATAGAACGCAAATTCGGAGGACTGGTAGGGTGCCTACCTAGTTGAGTGTCGCTATCCCAGAAATCTCCATGAAAGAATGGAGAAGTCAAATCGAAGAATGGCTGAGATGCGACGAAAATGTCTAGAGGAAATACTGATGAAAGAGTAATTAATGAAGAGCTCCCTCAACAACTATTCTTACCCTGGGGAGGATTTACAACCACAAAATGCAGAGGTAGTGGTTGAAGTTGCAGGAGACAATGAAAATATAGATGCACATTCATTGAGGGGATTATATTTGGAGGAAGTTTTGAATAGAGACATTAGAGCATCTACAATGGTGATTTTCCCCCACTCACCATAACTCCAACTTTTTCAATTTTTTAAATAATATACTCACTCTCTCTCCTCAACTACACTCACCAAAACTCTCTTCTCCAATTTAACTCCACAATCATAACTCAATTCCACATCATCATTGTCCCCACATCACTTTCTTTTTCTTTCACACATTTTTATATTTCTACAATATAATATTTACTACAACATATATATTTTGAATGTGATGTGTGTATATATATATATGTGTGTTTATATATATAAATATATTTTTTAATATATCCAGAGAAATATAATTTTTATAAACATATAAAATAATAAAAATAATTGGTAGCAGACTAATGAATCAAGAATGTTGATCTCTGTTTATAAAGAATTTTTTTTCAAGAATTTCGGTATCATTTTTATATTTTAGTTTTTTTTAACATAATTGTGTTTTATACATTTAAATCCATTGAAGAAAAAAATACAAATTAGAAAGACACATGACACAATACCATTGGATCAAAATATATAATTTATCTCATTAAAATTTTCAATTCACCACATGGAACCCACCCTATGTGATAAATTGGAGAGTTATTAAGAGTGCATTTTTGCACTCCCTCCTCTCGAGTCCTTGTCATTTCTCTCTCCCCCACTCTTCATAACTTCCCCATTGTAACCCCTCACTCCCCATCATTCCCCAAACTTCCTTCTCTCACTCACCCATTGTATTTGCTCTTAGAGCATCTACAATCATAACTCACCATAACTCCCACTTTTTCAATTTTGTAAATAATATAATCACTCTCTCTCCTCAACTTCACTCACCAAAACTCTCATCTCCAATTTAACTCCACAATCATAACTCAATTCCATATCATCATTGTCCCCACATCATTTTCTTTTTCTTTCACAAATTTT
>JAULKM010151932.1:0-17190 GCA_032355605.1 Rubia tinctorum | reverse complement strand
TACTGACTGACCGTGTTCACAGCATAAGAAATATCGGGACGCGTAATGGACAAATACTGTAGTGCACCAACCAAAGAAAGCCATCGCCGCTCCGAAACCCGTCACCTACTACGAAGATGCTTACACTAGATAGGGATGTGATTTCATTTTTGGTTAGTGCTAACTCTCGTGTGGGTGAATTAACGTACATGGGATTGCATTGCAGGTTCTAACCGTAAATAAGTATTGGAAATACTTCTCAAATATATGGAAACAGGGGAATTAATGTGCACTTGTTCCACCGATCAACCAAAACTGCTCATTTCGCCACAATTTCTCGAGTTCGATCTTGGACCATTTGATCTTGAGCAGTGCAAGCATGCACAGGGTCACTGTGATTGCCAGAGGGTACGTTAGAAAGGTGACATCCAGACTCTGCACGATAAACTGGCCTGAAAACAGGAAAAGAGTCAGCAAGAAGCAGTAAACAATGAGGAACACTGAGGTGAACAGGTAGATACCTACGTTTAGGTAGGCGATTCTCTGTAAAAACTACATCTTGGGGCTGGCTAGAAGAGCGTTGTTTCGCGAGAAGAAGATCTAGACAGATCCAGTAGCCCATCTTGACAGATCTTGACGTTCAATATTTTGAATTAAATCGATCCATTTTGACCTATTTTATATTTTTGCCCCATTTTCTTGGGAAAAAATCATTCTTTAAAAAAATCATAAAAATTATTTAGATTATTTTAATGTATCCACAATTATTTTTAATTCATAAGCAAGTTTAACATTTTTGAAAAAAAAATATAAAGATTAAAATAGTTTTGTAAAACTACTACTAATTATAAATAATATATTGATTAAAATATGAAATATAAATAAACTTTAGTAAAATTATGTTTTTTAAATCAAAATATTGAAAGTATTCTAACTAAATAGAATGCAAAAAATTGTATTTTCGTTTGTTAAGCGAATAATTTATAATCAAATACAATTTAATATTATTATTTTAAATTATATTATAATAAGTTGTAATTTAATTTATTTAACTATTATTACATTTAAAAATTATTCATTTTATTTGAATAAATTATATTTAAAAATTAACCATTTTCTTATATGATTTGGGTCAATTTGTGATCCGACCCAACCTAATCTGATAAAAAATTATGGAAATTTTGATCTGTTCCAACCTGACCTATTTAACCCATAATTTTAGGTCAATTGGGCCGAAATAGCTGATCCGCCCCTATTCGCAGATCAACATGACTAGCTCTAGTGTTGCAATGTGAAAAAAAAATTATCTTCTTTTATTTACTTCCTCCTTCTGATCTCTTATTTCTTCTTCTGAAAATTTGTGGTAGCAACATGATGTTGGAGTCTGCTGGATGTAACCAGTAAACAATTATGCACGTGCATAGATTGACGAGTTCAACATCTCATTTACATGAGGATTGCCCATCATCGATGACATAAAACTGCTTGTTAATGGAATTGAACATGTCAGGTACTGATTTTATGAGAAGAGTAAAAGTGATCCGGGTAATTTCGTTAATTACTGAGGCGGTGTGGTAGCTTCAGAAAGTAGGCGATAAACCTTTGTATGACGGACATTGGGAATACCTGGCTATCTCCACACTATGTGACATAAGCATATGATGGGTTTATATATCTTGCATGCGATAGAATCTAGGATCAAAGTCATTCATTGATCATGTTACGCAAATATTCCCCAAGCCTAGTTTACAATAGTTTAATCTCTCATATTTGCATGTTCTTCATATGTTAGATAACCTCCTCTCCCAATTTATGTTTGTATGACTAATTATTCCCAACACACAATTGGAGAGACGCCTGATCGTGAGTTGTGTCTAGTTAACTTTTGAATTTATAGTATCTCTGTGACCGATCCCGAAATTGCCACTAGTTACTCTTTAGTAGTTGGTAGTGAGCACGGTAGCAAAAATATAAATTTTTATCTTTAATCCGAGCGTTCCGCGGGTTAATATTGCTCTCCTGAAAGGTTGGTTTTGTACAACCCCGCAGGGTGCGGATCACTAATCAATATACAAACCAAATATCCTACCCTAATAAAGCACTAATAGAGAGTCTTCTATTAAAGGCAGCATTGGAAGACGATTTTTATAATTTTGCCTAGAACCTCCTTAAAGAAGGCATTTCGAGCTCGAAAAGCCTCATTCATACCCAGCCTCAGTTTTTTACGTCGGTTAATTTCAAAACGAAGACGGTTTTTTCATAACCGCATTTAAATATGGCCAATGGATGGTGGTTAATGGCATAACCGCGTTAAAATGCAACAATAGAAGGCGATTAGTCATAACTCCCTTTAAAATCCTACTTATCCAAGCTCGAAAATGAGATACAATTTGATTTCCGAGCTCGTAAATTCAATGGCCACCTGGGCTTGAAGCCAAGATACAATTTCCGCGTTCGTAATATTTTTTCCGAGTTCAAAAAATAGTTTTTCGTGACTTTGTAATTAAAGATGCTTCTTTTTTAGTTCGAAAATTTGGGTAGTATTTAAAAAAATGCGCCCTAATAATTAAATGTGCCCCAAGTCCAAAAATATTGAAGGGTTTTCTTCAAATTCTTGTCCTCTAATGAAGAAGTGATACCATAATCTTAAGGGTGTCATTTTTACATTGGAGAAGGTTAGTTTCATTTGAATAATTTATTAGTTCAAAGTCTTGGAAAATATTAAGGGTGGTGACAAATGAATGATATATATATATATATATATGTTAAATTAGGATTGGTGATATAGGATTTTTTTTTGTTGAATGAATGGTCATGGGTTGAATTGTAATTGACTTAATTGTAGGATAATGGATCGAGATGAACTCATTAGTAATGATCTTAGAAAATCTCCCGATTACATGTCATTTGTAGAATAATTTATTTTATTAGCGTTTGAAGATGTTTCAAAAAAGGGTGGTGTACGAGCATGATGCTCGTGTAAGGATTGCAGAAATGATGCCAATCTAGGGAGGAAGAAGATGCAGGAACATCTCGTAAGGAGGGGTTTTCAAACTATCTACACTCGTTGGGTATGTCATGGGGAAGTAATTGAGGATCCCCCAGAAACGATTAAAATGGCCAACACAAAGGTGGGAGATGAATTAGATGTCAATGTGGAGTTTGATAAAATTGTGGAAGATATTTCAAGGGAGTTCAAAGGTAAATTCGAGTCTTAATAGGCATTGATTGATGACAAAGGGGAGCCTCTTTACAATGGTTCAAAACACTCAATTTTGAGTGAGACCTTGCAGATTATGAATTTGTAAGCAAAATTTGGATGGACTAACAAGTCATTAACCGAGGCTCTCCATTTATTTAGGGATTTGCTTCCCGAAAGAAATCTATTTCCCGATAGGTGTTATGCTGCAAAGAGAATACTATGCCTAATGGGTTTGGAACTCCGAAAAATCCATGCATGCCTAAGTGATTGTATGTTGTACAGGGGGGAAGTTGGCAAAGATAGAGGAACTAATCGGGTTTGCGGCGAGTCTTGGTATAGGTTGAAGAGCGGTGGAATTTTTGTGGGTGCGAAAGTTATATTCAATTTGAAGAAAAAGACACCGGAAAAAGTGTTATGTTATTTCCCTATCATTCCCCATTCGAAGAAGTTGTATGCGTGTAGGAAAGATGCAAAGTTATTGCATTGGCACGCGGATAGAGCCCGACCGGCCGATGATGTGATTAGACATACTTAAGATGGTGAGCGAAGGACAAAATTCGATGGTCTATACCCCAAGTTTGGCAATGAATCCCGACACTTGAGTTTAGGGTTGTGTACAGACGGTTTGAATCCATTTGGTAATATGAGCAGCAATCATAGTAGTTGGCCTATGATGTGGGTGATTTACAACCTTCCGTCTTGGTTGACCATGAAGCGCAAGTATGTTTTGTTGTCTTTGATGATATCAGGCCTGAGGCAGCCAGGTAATGAATTGATGTGTATCTTGCTCCTCTAGTCGAGGATTTTTTGACTTTGTTCAATGAAGGTGTTCGAACGTATGGTGTTTTGGTTGAAGATTTCTTCACTTTGAAAGCTATGTTATTTTGCACCATCAATGACTTCCCCGCGTATGAAAATTTATCTGTGTATTCTGTGAAAGGCCACTTCGCTTATCCCGTATGTGACAAGGATACTGATTTCTGTCAACTAAACATGGTTCTAAATCAGTGTATCAGGGATATAGGAGGTTTCTTCCGGAAGGGCGCCCATGGCGGTCGGCAAAGAAATGGTTTAATAGGAAAGTGAAGGGTAGAGGAGAACCTGTGCTACTAATGGGTACATAGGTTTTTGATAATGTGAAAAACTTGCCCAATGGCTTCAAGAAGAAGAAAAGAAAAGCAGTTGTTGATGGTAGTTGGAGGAAATGCTAAAAAAAATTCAATCTACATTATTGGAATGGTTTAGATGTTAGACATTTTTGGATGTCATGCACATTGAGAAGAATGTATGTTATTCCTTGATTGGAATGTTATTGATTACCTATGGGAAAACAAATGATGGGTAAAAAGCAAGACTTGATTTGTTTGAGATGGGAACTCGGAAGAATTTGGGTCCAGTCACATCTGAAGAAGACTGTTATTTTTCCCCTTCCTGGTACTCTATGTCGCAGTCGGAGAAGAAACCTTTCTGTGATACATTGAGTAGTGTGAATATTGCAAGTGCATACTCGTCCAACATTAGCACTTATGTGTCAATGGAAGAGTTGAACCTGGTTGGGTTGAAGTCACATGATTGTCATAACCTCATGTAGGAATTGAATGTCATTGCAATTCGAGCTTCATTTCCATCACATGTTAGACTATGCATTACGAAGCTGTGTTTATTTTTCAAGTCAATTTGTCGCAAGAGTATTAGTATTTTGCAGTTGGATAAGTTGCAAGCAATGATTGTAGAAGTTCTATGACAGATGGAAATGAACTTCCCGCCTTAATTCTTTGACATTATGGTACACATGTGTGTCCATTTGGTTCAGGAGACAAAGAAATGTGGTCCTGCTTTTTTAAGATGGATATACCCCTTCGAGATAATGAGAATATTCAAGCATTTTGTGAAAAATCAATGCAAGCTATATGCTAGTATTGTTCAATGGTACTTGAAAAAAGAAGCCATCGAGTTTTGTACTGAGTATATGAAGGAAGTTGAATCTGTTGGTGTTCCAGTTGCTAGACATAATAAGTTTGGAAGGTTTGGGGGTGAGAGAGGGTAAAATTTTAAGTCCTTCTGCTGAAGTTTTAAATGTTGCCCATCTTTATGTCTTCAGAAATCATGAAGAAGTAGTCCCCTGCATTGATGTCCACGTGGATGCCATACGATTGGTGCAACCACATTCAATGAGGCTCAATTTCTCCAATTGCATTCTGGGACATTTGCTTCATGATTGAGGGATCACGTAGCTGTTGGGGAACATTCCTCGAAAGGGAAATGGTTATCGTGCAAACTATTAGGAACCGTTCTTTCATATGCCGGTCATGACATAAACGGTTTCACGTTTACAACAAAATCAATTGATGATAGAAGTGTCAGTCAGAACAGTGGTGTGTCACTTGTCTCTGAAGCTTTGCATGTTGGAATGGGCAGTGAAAAGAATTCTATTTACACTAAAAAAATGTTACTTCGGGACGATCTATGAAATTTGGGAGCTTGACTATGTCACGGTGCAGATCCTTGTTTTTATATGTCAATGGGTGGATATTAACAAAGTTCAGCTTCACCGAGGATTTGGGATTCACCCTTTGGACAGAAGTAGGGTGGTCTGGAAAGATGATCTATTCATTTTGGCGTCTTAAGCACACGTGGTTTGCTATGTTAGGGACCCTATTGATCTGAGGTGGGAGATTGTTGTGGAAGGAAAGCATGCTTTTGTCATTGAGAATGAATTAAATGAAATCATTGGATTTGGGCAGCATACTTTGAGTGTTGGATTACAAGATGATATTTTAGTTCAGGAAGATGATACGAGTCTACAAGGTTTCTTTGGTCGTAATGATCACGATGAATGTTTATGGGTAGACGTTAGAGGGAAGATAAACCGTAGAAGAAGTAAGGAAAAGAAGGTGGTGAGGAAGAGGAAACATAAGTGAATTATATATCCACCCTAAGGTTTGTTATCTCATCTGTTGTTCGGTTTCTTTGAACCGTATAATTTGTACCAAAATTCTAGTATTTCCAAAATTATCGTAACAGTATTAATAAAAAATAGGAAACCTAGAATTGACAAGTTACGATGATTAGATAATGTATTTTAGTAAAGTCAAAATGGAAATTATTCATAGCAATTCGTGCAAAATATAATAATAAGTTTAGGGTGGAACATAAAACTAATCGTCATAGAATAAAGTACATGTAAACATAAATAAACTAATCACTTAATCATAGAAAATCATTATTCATCATTTTCAAGATCGTTCGTCAATGTCGATTAGCTGAGTCATGGGCGGGAGGTTTACGCGAGGTGTCGCTCATAAGCTCTTTAAGAATTCTCCAGGAATTTTATCTTTGCCTTCATTGCGCAAAATTTCCTTGCGCATCCGCTTGTAGCAATCCCTACAGCCTTTCATGTAAGCTTTTTCTATACCTACGTGGAAGAACAAATGTTATAAGTAATAGAATTCATGAATTTGAACATAATGTTGTATAAATCAAATGTTACTAACCTTTCTCAATTTGTGGCCCCTTCTCAAATCGTGATCTTTTGTTATCCTAAGAAGCTTCCACAGGCTTATGGTACCACTTGGGATCGTTCAAAACCCAAACCTTCCTCTCAAAGTACGTTTTGTAAAAATACTTTGATCCTTTTTCCTCACCACTATGTACAACATTTGTCTCGCTACCAGTCTCTTGTCCAGCTTCACCTCCACCGCCATCTCTGCCTTCATCACCATCGCCGCCATTATCACGATCACCACCATCATCGTCCCCATCATCATTGCTCTCTGAGAAGACCGACTTAAAATTTCTTGCTCTTCATCATCGCTCAGTTCGAGGGACATTCCTTATGATTCCAAGAAAGCCTTATGTTGCGAGTGGGCCCGAATTAAGATCTCGTAAGTCTTGGTCACATCCGCACGCCAGCAATCGATATACTTGCTCAGTCTGGCCTTCCAGCTAGTATGCGAACTTGTGAATAATTAACATTCATAATGGAAGAAAATATTAGACTAAATCAACACAGTGTATAAAAAAGTATAAATCAAAGAATTTCAAATGACGATGGATTACTCACTGGAGTTTGATGCCTCCACTTTGTCTAGTTCCGCCTCGTGAACCCTCTTCACACCTTTGGCTTGTTGACCGGGAACAACCCTATGCACCCATTTCTCATTAACATCAAGCTAAACATGTTTATGTTGGAACCAAACTTGATCATAATATTCCATGAGTAGTGGCCTGTCCACTGCTTGCACCCCCATCTTCTTCAGCATGGCGGTGATCAAACTACCGTATGGGAGGTCCTTCTTTGGTGGCCTTGAGAATGAATGAGATGATGGTGAAACCTGAGTTAATTTTTACCCCCTCTATGACATAGTAGAAGATCATCAAGTTTCCAATCGTTGGCGCGCATGCGTGTCCACTCGTTGGCAAGATGTTCAGGCAAATCCACTTGTACACTACACGTTGCTAAACAGTCAAAACATTAATTTCATAAGACTCAGCTTTACCCGCATCACTAACAGATCTTTTAAAATATTTCTTTGCCATGGAAATGGGCCATAAGGGGGTCACCTTGCTCACTCCCGGCCAACAATCAGTGTGGTAAATTTCTAGGGGATCTTGGGGATCATCGAGTCTCAGTTTTTCTGGGGCTGTGTTGGGGCATCCCAGGGCTTCATTTATGTTGTATTTAGTCAAATTGGCCACTTTCTCATTCCTCTTAGTTATTTCCCGATTATTACTACTTTGACCCAAGTTAGCATAAAATTTAATCACCTCATCCACATGTATGGGTTCCCCAATGGAAAGTAGTTTCGCTAAATGTTGATTTTTAAAATGGAATAGCAAATAATCGACCCCTAATTCACCTATGCTCTATCCTAATATGATCTTGTAATTAATCACTTCTCTCTTCAAAATTGCCACATACCTTTCCTCCGCTTGATTGTTGAAGAATTTCTTCGATTTCCCAATCTCCGTGATGGGGCGATGGCTTCGGTCGCTCGCCTTTGAGTTAGATGCCTTGCTCTATTGGCTCACAGTTAGTTTTTTGCTGGAAGAAATTGGAGAAGTGAGGAATTAGGAGTGAGAATTTGGGAATGAGGGTTTGAGAATTCGAATTGTTAGATTTTAGGGTTTGTGAAATCTGCCCATTTTTTATATACTGCAGAAGTTTCCGAAGTCTGAAACTACTATGGACTTCTTTTCTAAAGGTAAGAACACTTTCCGAGTTTGGAAACTTTTGATCCAGATTTTCCAAACTCGGAAACGACTTAAATCGGGAAAAATGGTCAAAAAGGTTTCAAAAGGACATTTATTGCCCATTTGAAATCCAGCGCAAAAATTCACTAACTTTTCACCTCCCAAAAACCCACAAACCTTCTACCTCAATTCTCCCTCATCTAAACACCAACATTCTTCTTCAAATCATATGAGGTATGTTTTTATCTAGTCTTTCATCCATATTATCATCTATTCAATTTCATCTACCCAAACTTTTGATTCTACTATGTTGTAGGGAATTTCCCATCAAATTTGATGATATTATGGTGAATAAGGGTTAACCTTTGTTTGAAGAGAAGGTTTATCCTCTAACAATGAGCAACAAATGGTTTACATTATATGACCAAAAACCCTAGGGTTTTTGTGGCTTTCATTTGGTTTTCTACAATGGTTTTTTATATTTAAGAGTTCTATTATGTGGGTAGGTTATTCTAGTTCATTTGTGTATGGATTAGAATTTTGGTTGGAAATTCTAGCCTAACATTAATTATGGCATCCATTTAGGGCTTTTTGTGTTTAATAAAAGGAGTGAGGTATTTATTAAAGCAAGCGAGGGTTTGTGTTTTATAGTTTCAATTTAAAATTAAGGGAATTGTTTTATGTATTATACATTTCATTTCATTAGGGTAAAAGTATACAATTTATTTCTTGAAGTAATTGTGACTAATAATATGGTATATTTGTTACTATAGCATACAAAATGACGATCTCTAAGAAAAGAACTCATGATCAAGGGACTTCACTTTCCCAGAATGAAAATCCACCTTCATCGAACCATGGTGTGGATAAGGATGGGGATAACAGATATGAGGAAGTAGGAATAGCCTAAACTCATTGTAGAACCCCAGAACATAGAATGGCTTGGAAAGAGTTAACCTCGTTGATATTCAATAAGTCTAACGCGTGTGTATCGGCTCAATATGCAAAATGGTCGAGTAGGGTGGCAAATGTGGGTAGAACATGGGTGGACATCCGCTACGATAGTTTGTATGAAGTCCCCAAAGGATACAAAGACACTTTATGGATGGAATGCAAGGTAGATTTAGTGATTTGTTATTTCCAAATTTTGGTCCCATATTATAAATGTGTCTCAGTGATTAACCCTGAGGAGGTCAAAATCATCACAGAGGCCATTTGACGTCGAATCACTAGACATGGATAATTTGAGGAGGAAGGCTATGTTGATGATGTCAAAGATTTGGCGTCAACATAAATACACTTTGTCAAGAGACTTCATTTTCAGTGATAAGAGGGATGATTGCCCATGGCTAACTTACACTCACATTCAACCAGATGGTTGGGAGATCCATAAAAGAAAAGCATTGGAGAACAAGGATAATGTTAGTAATAAAAATTATTAATATTAAAGAGTTTAGATTATCATGTCTACAGTGATTACATAAGTCTAACTTCCTAATTTAGGGTACGAGGGAACAGAAACAAAAAATTACCGCAAGGAATAAAATTCTGCACCGATTGAGCCGTGGGGGTTTCGCTTTGTCGGCAATCGACCTAGTGAAATAACGTTTTGAAGAAGATGTGGTATTTGCAATTGAGGCTGGGATAACCAAATATGAGGCAAGGGTTTCCGTACACCCAATCAATTTGGATGAAATTGAAAGGAACGATCTATTCCTCAAAGGGCGACAAAACAAGGATGGAGTTTATGTGAAAGATGAAGAAAAAAGGATTGCAGAAAGAATTGTAAGCAAAAATTTTATACAATAGATTTCTATATTATGAATGTTTTTCTTAATCGTGTATTCTAATTTACCTTCTACTATGTGTAGGAAAAAGTGAAGAATGATCAATTAATAGGGAAATTCATTTTGAGCGATAAGCTCAACATCCTTTGTGAAGCAACCGAGAACCTGACCACGAGAGGCGTGCTAGGGGTGTGGGATCATTCATGACCCAATGAGAGATGTTCAGCATTATGAGGCCCTATGATGGTTTTGAACCCTCCAGAGTCCACATCCTACAAAAAAACTCTTCTTCAAGACAAACGAATTGAGCAATAAGACATCCTCATTCGTAGGTTGATCACCGGCCTTGTTCTTCTGGACAACTTAGATAATTTGATGCCCGATTGGACCCTGCCATCTAGGGGATCTTGTTATTATCCCAGGGATATTGAGGTGATTTGAGAGACTATTGTTCAAAAGAAGCCGGTTGCAAGAATCAAGCAAAAATTGTTCAAACCAGAAAATGTCAACAATGCCTTACAATATACCGATAATAATGTATATATTTAAATTTCTTCCCCTTGTGATACTAGAAATATATAATTTTGTACATTAAAATATAGTGTGGTGGGAATATATATATAGAAACCACTCCTGTGTGAGCTATATATTGACCAAGACATAGGTGGTCAACCACTACACATGCCTAATGGAGTTCTGCACCAGATTATAAGACACCATCACTCTGTGCTATTGCTAAGGGTATTTCTAAGGTTTAATTGGAGGATTCGTTAGTGTTGGCCGCCCCTTTTCCAATCGCAAATGGAGAGTACAAGAAGGTTGGTCCCTCACTGGGAATGTTTTTACTTTGGCCTCGCAAACTTATTTATGCCGATCTTGTAACGGATCAACACTTGAATGAAACACGACCTGCATAACCTAAAACGATGAAAAAACACCAAGACCCGTCAAACCAACACCTAAATTGGGCTCGACAACACCCATGAAGGTTAAACCTCCAATTGTAAGAGCACAAGTCCTTTAAGACTCACCACACTTCCTGCGTGTCCTGTACAACTGGCTACAACCGTATGATCGAAGCTCAACATACTCATTCTTGGGAAATGAATGTTTTTTCTGATGCAAATGGGAGATCATGGCGTTTTGGAGTGATTTTGAAAATCTTTGGAGATGTGAGCAAGTCAATCAAACGATTATGTCCATCTACATCTTGTGAGTTATTTCTATAATTTTTGGTTAAATTCACTATTACATATACTTCAATACACCATAAAACAAATGACATTTCGTAGTTACATGTATATCACACATAATCAAAAGAAATGATGGATTGGGTACATGTTCCCGGTGTCTATTCAAGAAATTGGTTGTACTAAAACAAAGGGAATCGACTACATTCGTAAGAGCCTAGGGCGAAAGGATAAGAAGTTTTTCATTGCACTATACATTGAAAGGTTATACTAAGTTTGTTCGATTACATTACTGGCAAAAAAACACTAATTTTGTTGATAATTTACATTTTCTTATACAGGGACCATTGGGGACTGATTATGATTGTCCCCACCAACAACCGCGCTTATTGGATGGATCCCCTGCACTTTCAACTATCGGACACATTTTTTGAGATTTTGGAATTGGCGTAGAAGGACAATAACAACGAAAATAAATGTAATTTGGATGTGGTTGAAATCAAGGTGGACTATGAACATTATTTTCTCAATTAACAATACTTAATGGATATTATAATTTAATTACGGATTTCATGTTAATTTCAATCAGTACAAGAAGCAGGTGCAAACTTTGGAGTACGGATATTGCGTCATGTTATATGGGGTACATGTACAATTGTCAAAGATGACTTACTTCAAATTGACAAGGTACATGTACAATTGTTTCTAGCAAGCAATGTAACTAAGCTTTCTTGTATTTGCTAATAAGTAGTTATTGACAAATTTTTGTGAAGGAATCGAAGCCCAACTTTCAAGATGATATCAACATTGTTTGGAATAATTTGGCTCACCATCTTATACTAAATCGACATGCATCTCTAGGAAATCTGAATATTGCAAATTTGAAGAAAAAAAATAGTGTAGCTTAGGACTATTGGAATAGATTCCTATTCCTATCTATAGATTATTTCTTAGTTAGCGTTATCTATATATATTTTTTAGCATGCAAGACACTATCATGCATTGTTCTGTATTTGTTACTGTGGTTTGAGGCCTTTTTTTGCACCGGAGAAATGAAATAGAAATATATATTTACTAAAAGAACAAAACATGTTTCCGAATTCGGGAATTTTTAATTCTATTTCACATAGTCACGATTACTATTTACGAGCTCAGAAACGTAAGGTACGAAATAATTCCGAACTCAGAAATAATTCTCATTAGGGCTAAATTGTAGCAATCGTTTTACATAATGTGAACGGAAAGTGGATAGGAGCTCAAAAACAAATAAGGTATTACTGAAGAGTAGATATGACCTTTTTGAATTTGGAAACTCATGATTTTCGAGTCCGGAAACAGTAGTCAAGGTACGAGAGATGCTGGAACTTTCTAAACTATGAAAGAATCAAAGGCTGTTTTTGTGTCTTTTTAAAGGCAGTTTTTAATCGCCTTTGTTTGCGATTTTAAAGGTGGTTTTTGTAACCACCTTCTTTTGATGGACAATGGAAGGCAGAGCTAGAGAAAGTACATTGTAAGTGCCTTCTATTGTCTGATTTCCCCCCCCCCCTTACCCTGAAAGTGCCTTCTATTGAAAATGCTAGAAAAGGCACATTGAAACTGCTTTCTATTTTTTTAACCGCCTTTAATTACCCCCTTTACACTAGTGATGCAGTGTTGACCTTGGATACGGAGCGAGAGAAATTAATCACCAGAGTCCATAATCTAGAGAGTCGGGTACAGATAAGTAAGGATGCACTAACAAAGAAGGGGCTAGAGATGATGCACTTACCACAGACCACAGACCATAAACTAATAACGAATACCAAGACACACAGACTAGGGATATAGGATATAAAATGCATGAGTTGACTCAAACACAAGGTGGAGTCCGAGTCTAGCATAGGCAAGGTTGGAGTCACATTGATAAAGCACTAGAGACAATTAATCATAGTATTAATGTACCTTGCGGTGACCTCGCAAATGGTCCTTCGGTAGTACTGAACGGGATGAAGGACATGACTCCACTAGAGGATCTCAGATTGTATGAGAACATGGTATAGGGTGACTATAGTAGTATCATATAACTTTCGTAAAAAGTAATTATGGGTCCCAATTTTCATCATGTGGTGATCATGCAAGTTAGTTATAAGAACCCAACGATATATTGAACAATTACTCGAACCTTTTGAGCACTAAGACATGCGTATGTGAGGCGAGTAAGTTTTGTTATATCCCGGTTAGAAGGGATGTACCCCAACCTTGGACTATATAACGTGGTCCAAATATTTGTAACAGTCAGGATAATCATCTCCAGTCAATTTCAAATACTATGGAAAAGGAAGGCATGAAGAGAAGGATTTCCAGAAAGCGGCAAATAACTGTCTCTGGAGTTAGAGATTCAAGCACAAGATATCGATTTGCCCGATGTTTTAGTTGAGGTCCTCGTTTCAACCACTTGGTCAAATGCATCAGTGATCAAAATTGTTGTGAAAGGTGGAGCTGGTGAAAGTTGTAGGCCAAACGTGCAGGCTCATGTTTACATCTTAGGGAACAACAAGACACCTATTTTGACCGAGGTCATTAAAGATAACCTCTATCTTAAGTAAACCCTTTAAGGTTTTAATTGATCCTAGTGTCTCTTATTTATTTTCTAGTTATTTCTTTCTTGAAAACATGAAGAATAAGATAGAGAGCTTACCCTATAAGTTAGGATTTAGAAGTAGTCAGTGTTACCACTAGACTTAATTACCTTACCTTATAAAGGATGCGGAATTTAGTTCGACGTAGACTTGGTTTCAAAAAAACAATACCCCTTTTAAATTATTATACAAAGGAAGATAAGTTATATCGGTTGGGGAAACCCACAATTTAGGAAAACGTAGGAAGAAATAGGTCAGCATCCTTAATGATTGATGGTGTAAAGGCCCGAAAGATAACTTATAAGAGGGCGACTAGAATGAAGGATTATCTTATGAATAAGTCAGGATATAAAGTGAAAAATGAAGATATGGGTAGTGTTCCTTGAGGAATTTGCCAATTGCCTCCAGAAAGGAGAAGCTGAGGTTACCATTGATTTGGTACCACAAGCCGCTCTACAGTTTCTCGAAACCCTTTTCGCATGAAGCCATTAGGATTACATGAGTTGAAAGTACAAATCAATATTTTTTAACTTGAAGGTTCATCCAACCAAGTACTTTGCCTTGAGGAACCTCAATGTTTTTTTATTAAGAAGAAATATGGACTCTAAGGATGGGTAACGATTATAGAGGCCTATAAATTGTGACAATTAGAAATATATACCCTATCCCCATCACTGAGGAGTTGTTTAATAAACTCTAAGAAGCAGTTGTATTTTCTCAAGAATATAACGTATCTGTTCTCTCAAAGAGACTTTCATATACTCCAACTAGGGCTGTAAAAGAGTCGAGCTAATCTCGAACAACCTTTGTTCTAGTTCGAGCTCATTTGAAATTTCTCAAGCTCGAGCTCAGCTTGAGTTCGAGCTTGAATATTGTTCGAATCCGGCACGAATTTGACTCTACCTTGGTAAGTTTTAACCGAGATTTTCGCCAATAGTTTGGTTTGTTTACACCCCTAGCGCCAACGTCAACGGAAGGAAATTTTGAGAACTTATGATTCGGGTGATTAAGTATCACCCTGGAAGGTGAAGGTGATGGCAGACCTTTTAAACAAAAAGGAAACGTTGGCGCTTATTATGATAAGGGAGATAGAGATTTTACCTCTGGAAGAATTTGGAAATATGGGGTTAAACCTAACCGAGTCATATTCTCAAACTTACGGGTACATTCTAATTAACTCATTGGGAAAAACTCAATAATTCGATAAGACCTTAATAAATAGGATGAAGTTCGTCACTGAGGGTGAAGTTGAGGGTACGAGGTTTCGAAATGTAGAGGTAGGGAAAAATGGTGATAGAGGAAACCCACAAGTCCACTATATGCAATATACCTAGGAGAAACCAAAAAAATGTATGGGGAATTGAAACAGAAATATTGCTGGGACGACATGAGAAATGACACTGTGGAATTCTTGGAATGATTCTTAGTGGGTTAGTAAGTCATAACAGAGCACCAAAACCCATCAGGGCAATTACAACCCTTAGAAGTCCCTGAGTGGGGGTTGATCACCTCATGATAGATTTCATAACAGGATTACCACATACGTGGAAGGGTTATGACGCGATTCGGGTGGTAGTCGATAGATTAACCAAATCAACTTATTTTATGCCAATAGCCGTTAAGTATTCTCTATAAAAGTTGACATCACTCTAAACTCGAGAAATCATAAGGTTATAAGGGATGTCTGCAACTATTGTGTTGGATACCCCTCTTTTAGGAAGAAGTTGGAAAGAAAAAGAGATTCTCCCACTAACTAGTATACCTTAGATTGAGGAATCCATGGAAATGGTTAAGATAATAGGAAAGCATCTTCAATCAGCTTAGAGTTAACAGGATATCTTTGTGAAACATTGCAGGAAAGACGAGGAGGTTGAAGTTGGTGACCAGAATTACTGAAGATAACATGTCAAAAGGGCCTAGCTCGGCATGATGAGAAGGGAAATCAAAGTCATAGGTACATTAGTCCTTTTGAGATTACCCAACGAATCATACTAGTTGCATATTGACTCGACTTGCCCAACCAACTAGGAAAATTTTGTAATGTTCTCCATGTATCACTCCTGAAGAAATACCACTTTGGCCTTAAACACAAGTAAAGCATGAGGATTTAGCATAGAATGAAAAACTGACTTCAGTGATGATATTAGATCGTAAGATTAAAACTCCACACACTAGAGCAACCCTATGATTTTGCATTTTTGGAGAAACCATAAGGTTAAAGAAACAAATTGGAAAGTGGAAGCAGACATGAGGGATAGGTACCCTGAACTGTTAACGAATAAGATTAAAATCCGGGGACGAAATTCCTTAAAGTGGGGGGAGGAGACTATGAACCCCCGTCCTTAATGAACTTGGTATGTAGGTAATAATTAAAATTAAACTAGAACAATCTGGGTTTTCTTTCTTTATTCGACTACACCTTGAAATAATTTTAAAATTTAACCATTACAAAAATTTTAAAATAACTTACAATATTAATTTTATTATCATATTCGTCTTATTACATTGACAAAAGGTATATATTAAGGAATTAAGTAAGAAAAAAAAGGAAAATTCAATCAGGATATAATAATTTAAGATAAAGAGAAAGCGAGGAGTAACATTATACACATTAAAAATTGAACACTTAATTACGTAAGAAATTTGTAATTAAAGTTTAGTTAAATAGTTATAATTTAGGATGGATTCTATAATAATTTATATCGAAAATTTTATAATTAATATAACATTTGTCAAAGGTATATAAACTTCACAATTTTATAAAAATAAATAAAATCAATATTGATCATTGCATTGGGAGATTTTCGTCGTACCTCTCAAAGATACTATTTTAAAGTCCTCTTGCTTACTAAATACAACTAAGTAGATAGTATGGCAAGTCGGGATCGTCCACAGAGACGGGGGACGGGAGATATTCTCAAGTGTTTGCTCATAAAATGGTGAACACTACGCTAGATATATAGATACACATATATATAAAAGCAAATAAAAAGGGGGAGGTTTGGTTTGGGTTTTTCTAAGTTAACAATTTAGAAGACAAGTTAAACTAACAAAGCAAACGATAGCCAAAACGAGATTAAATACGAATTACGGAGTCTTGGGGGCAGTTGACTTATACTTCCAAACCTTCTATCTATCATTGACATAATCTATTTAACATCTTTACTACTTGTTGTGAAGATAAATCTTCCATTCCTCTTTGATTGTAGTTTACTAGAGTG